>JAKUCM010002109.1:35000-56711 GCA_023374145.1 Lepidium sativum
CAAACTATTGGTAAAATCTACCAAGAAGGTAATAAGTGTATCAAACTATACTATAATACTTTCCCAAAGACTATCATACTAAATTTGAATCATTGAACAAAATATACTTAACTATATTACACTATTCCACCTAAGGCTACAAAACTACTTTTCCAAAGTCTACTAACATATACTACAATATTTTCTAAACGTCTACCAAACTATAGTACACTACTTTACCAAAGTCTACTGACCTTAATTCTAAAATTTTTGTTCAATACTTCCGCCACATGACAAGGAAGAACAGAAGCCTCAACACCACCAACGAAATTCAAGTCTAAACGTCTGAAAACATCATGAGTTGCTTGACGAGCATGGGCTGATCTTTCGGTAACGGAGGTAGTATGTATGTACATCATAATACTTTCGGATGTGGAAACATAAACTCTCATCTATATGCCAACTTCGTACTCTCCATGTGCAGTTTGGAATCCAAACTTAAAACCCACTCGTTTCTCTCCTCTTTCCAATTCCCACAAACTAATATGATTAGATCCATATATCAAAAGGAATAAATTTAAAACAAAAGAGATATGATGAAGAATTTCAAGTTTTAGCAATGGAGGTTTATATGTACGGCCACAACAACTACATAAAGAAGGTGGGTGAGAGCTCAGACGCACTAATAATTGATTGGCAAAATCGTTTTTTTATCCTAGATTAAATCATCTAAATCTACCAAATTTGCCAAATATTTGATTCAAAGTCTACCAAAATCCAAATGTTGGTCCAGCATAATTGTCTTCAAAGTCCACCATAATCTATTATGAAGGCTATTACACTATATCAACGTAAATCATGAAGGACTTCCTAGTCTACAACACGTCAGCTGAAAGTCCAACATATGACTTATAGGCGCATAGAAAGTCTTACAATGCATGGTTGTTTACATTTCACAAATTCTACCAGTGGTAGTATACTACACAGAGGAATTGTTTCCTCAAATTACTTCTTCAAAGTCTACCATGAAGTGTATCATATTGTGAATGATAGTCTACTACCCTTACAAATTGCTTCCTGAAATCGATGCTTTAAAGTCTACCAAGCAAAACTCGTTAAGATAACTACCTATAAATATATAAATGAATAATAAATGTATTACACTGATATAATATATAATATTGGGTAACAAACATGGCAAGAGCATTAAATGCAATGTTCTCTGTTTCTCGTCCATCAAGTTTGAAAGTGTATTTTGTCTTTTACCCCCCTCCACTATTGTTATTTTCTTAATCTATAAATCTTTTATTATTTACTTAATTTTTTATGAATATATATTCAATTCAATATTAAAATATTGTGAATGAAACAATATAAGCCTTAAAAACATGTTCACCACGAAAAAAAATTTACTTTTAATTTTCAAGTTAATAAATTTTGACTCTTAAGACTTATTGTAAAGTACTACCTAATATGATCTATGTGGTAACATGATTTTTTTGTTGTATTTTTTTTGTTTGTGTAATGTATTCATGTTTATAATACATATTAATGTATTTTATATACTAATAAAAAATTGTAAAGTAACATGTGGTTCATTTGATTTGTCTCTGATTAAATTAAGCACTACGTAATGAGTTCGAAACTCACATATTTCAATTATAATATGTAGGATATAAGCCGTGCCTAAATATCATGTATATCAACCAAATATCTTATAGATAAATATATTAAGAAAGTAATAATTGACGCTTATGTTCATATAGAATTTTTGAAAATATATATCTAGATTTATAACAAAATAATTTTAAAATAAAATATGATATGAAATACATTTTATTCAAACCAAATATCGAACAAATTAATTAATAAATTTTATCTTGTATTTTTGTGCGGGTATGAATCTAGTTTTGTATGATAATATAGAAAATTTGGATTATAGACGAGAGCATCGTTGATTAAGGTGTTATTCATTTGTCTATCTAGATGCTCTATCTGGTTAGAGATGCAAATTATTGTTCGTTTAAACACAGTTAAGAACATTATCCAGATAGAGCATCAAGATGAATTTAGCAAATCCATCCAATATTTAAAAATTTTTAAATTTCTTTTAAAGATGTCTTCAGATGTAGATGGAGTTATAGGAAATCAAATAAAAAGACTAAAGTATCCTTAATTATTTGTGAAAATTCCGTAAAATTACAAAACACAAAAGCTACACACTCTCGACTTCTCGCCTCTTCTCTCAAATCTAAGGTTTCGATTCTCCATTGGAGATGAGATTATAGAAGCTCGCTTAAGGTTTCTCATCATCTTTACTATGCCTTCACTAAGGTTTCTTCCTTTACTCTCTTATTCTCTCTTCTTAGCTCGCTTAAGTTTTTCCTCCTTGTCCAAGTTTCGATTATGTGTTTCTGATTGATAATTGTGTGCCTCCTTCCCTAGTCTGTGTGAGAAAAAGGCTATCAAAGTTGTTGTAGACTTCATTGGAGAGCTATTTCTCTTTTGGATATCTCTCTTTTACTCACCACTATTTATCTTGTTTCATATATTGCTTTTGAACACAAATATGTATTGTTTAGCTTCTTCATTGTTTCATTGTGGCTTTGAGAAATTTGATTTCAAAATGAGTATTGTTCTGCTTATTGTTGCTTTTGAGAAATTAGATGTGTGTTTTTTTCTACTTTCTTTGTTACAATTACTTAGATTTTTTGGTAGTTCACGAGTATCCTATGTGTTGTTTAGTGCAAATTTCTCGATGTAAATGTTTCCGGTGTTTGGGATTTATAAATAATTTTGTAAGGTTTATGTTTATATTAGGACCAATTTTACTAATTGCAAATGTAAGTTTCAGATTTGTATATTAATTGATATACATTTTTCCAAGTTTGGCTCTGCAGGCACCTAGTAAGCTTAATATTCTTAAAATTTCTTCATTTAAAAAAAAGAATAGGCACTACTGTATGTGAAAGTTCAATCCAAAGTTAAAATCTTTAGAAAAAAAAGCCCAATAACAAACACGAATTTGTGAAACAAGATTTTGGTTGTGTTTATGTAAGTAGACATAAAGGTTGGACTCCTCAGTAAGTGAAGAAAATTTAGACACATTCAAAGCTCATGATCCTATAAATGAATCGGACGATGCATCTGAATCAAAGTTGAGTGTTCCTTCTCCAAATCAAGAAGCATGTATATCACATAATGAGATTTAACAATTTGATTTAGTTAATTTTAAATAAAATATAGAAAAATAGCTAAAATTTATTTAGGTAATTTTAAAATTAAATTTTGAGTTTAGAAAAATAATTGTTTGATCAGAATAATAATTATAAATGTTAAAATAATAATTTAATATTTAATTAAATTATAATATAATATATTTAATCAAAATAATATTTAAAAGATAAATTGTGTCTTATATAATAATTATATTGTTTAGATGGAGATTTCAATTGAAAAAGAAATATATCTATATCTAAAAATGTTATATCAATATATCAAGAAAAGGAACAATATCTAATTTTCCTATTCAAGTAGATGATAAAATAAAAAGCACATAAATTGGAAAAAAAGGTAGGAGGGAGAAAGGCACAAATGATTTTGGGTGCTAACATTAATGAGTTGAATTTGGATCGGTTTATCTGAATTGGAAACATAAATGTAGTTTCACGTGTAGTCTAAAAAAGTCAACAGAAAAGGTTAAGAGTGGGAGAGAGTAAAATAGTAAAAGTGATCATAAGCGTTGACGATTTAACAAATCGACACTGATCACAGTCCCTATCTTGTACTTCCTCCACTTGCTTGGTTCTGATGTTACATACGTGGCACTACGCTTTGCACACGTCATCTTCCACTTCTCTGTTATTGCCTTGACACGTGTCGTTATCTACTTGGTCTTAATTTGACCTGTTTCATCTCCGCCCATCTTTTTTTCTTCCATATTTATCTTCCACTAAACCATATATTGATTTGAGATTTGAGAAGTAAATCAGTTTGGATAATATCACTACCAAACACACAGTTGTCGTCTCTTTATAAATTACAAGACGCACACGAAACTGTAATTGAACCATTTTTAATTATTTGAGAGAGAAAAATACAGAGAGAGAGAGAGATGAGTTTTGTAGTTCGTCTTGTTCTTCTTTTATTGACGCTTACAATTGGAATTTCGTTAGCTCGTAACCCTATCTCCGTTTCAGGTTCGAAGCTCTTCTCTTTGTTTCTTCTCTTTGAATTCTTTTGAATTTTTTGCTGATTGATTCCTTTGGGTTTTAGTGATTGAGAATACTGGATTCGAAAGAAGGTCTTTGATGGTGAACGTTGAAGATTACGGTAACCCATCTGCAAATCCTAAACACAATCCCGGCTCTCCTCCGGCAACAACCACCCAAAGTATCGCCGGAAAAGGCTGACCTAATGTTAGTTAAACCCAGAATTAAAGAATTTGTCTTGTTTACATCTTCAGTTACTTCTGTCTCCGATGATAATTTCATTTTCTTTAATTTTGTCTCTGTAACTTGTATATTTTATATAACTATTTCTCGTCTGTATGACAACTACTCCCAAGATATTTTTTTGGAAAATGTTTCAGTCGATGATGAATGAATCAAAGAGTAAAAAATCTGGCTGAACCAAATGAATGCTGTATCAACACACAATACTTGGAAACATTCGAGCATGGTATTAGTTTAAAAACATAAAGACAGTTTTTGGCACATGAGAAACACAATCTCGTGTTGAGATTACTTGTGGAAGGAACTTCACGGAAAGTTTGGTTCCATTCCATTTTTTCCATCTTCTGATGGTATTTCAGTAGCTACCTGCGAGGATGCTCGGTCTTGTTAGAGTTTTACTGATGAGATCTCTCAGCTCGATTTCTCCAGGGAATCTACCTTCTTTCAATTTAGAGAACACCTGTAATACAAGGACCAGAATGAACAAGTTACTTTGACTGATCATTAACATCATGAAAACCATCTTCAAACGCTGATAGCGAGTTGATAAAACTAACCAGTTCCCCGTTGCAGTGAACTTCAAAGGCGCCTGAGCTTTGAAGGTAAGACTGCAGAAAGTTTCCAACAAGCCAAGTGGAAGCCATGGATCCAAATCTATTGGCCCTCAAGGAGTGGAACCAAGCAGGTGGTTGCGTAATTCCAATCATGGGAAAGATGCGATCACCTGTAACTATCATACCAATAACTCCCATCTGAGCAACCGGCACAATCTTAGCTAGAAGGCGCTTTGGTGCTGGCGGTGGGTAATTTGCCAGTATCACGTCTAAGCCGGGAAAAGCCGTCTCTAACATCTTCTTCATGGTAACTGCAGTTCCCCTGAAAATAAAAAAATTGTAAAGAACAAGCTTTCAGAATGTATACAACACCAATCACACTTTTGAAAACTAGAGTTATGCCTTTTGCTGAAAAGTTCAAAGGTATCAGCTTTTAACATACATCCATACAAATTACAGTTAAACGACAGATTAAGAGATGCCATAAATTGGAAGTACAAAAAGTAATGCGTTCTAGTTATGGGATCAAATCTCAAACTGCCTAAAGGTTAACGACACTGAAACTTATCAAAAGATTAGTAAAGAGCTTGATAATTCTTTTAGCCGTGTCCAAATGATCTCAATTTTCTTCCTCACTACAAAGCTACGTAAAAAGGTGCTCTTACTACACTAGAATAGCATAAACCCGAAGCTACATAACAAGTAAGAAATTGAAACAAAAAACACAAATCAAATTCATTAAATTCGATTGCAAATCAAGGTAATTTCAAAGTAAGGAAATACAAATTACTTGTAAGAACAGGATACACAGAAGTTGATGTGTACGGTATTTCCATATCCAATTGCTCCTACACCAGTTGGCTTCTGCAGAGGAGGAACGTTACAGGAGTTATAAGTAAATGAAAGGAAGAAGGAAGGAATAAAAGAGAAATTTCACCTGAGAAGGGAAATCTAGGGTTTCAGGGATGATGACAGGCGGACGGTGTTGGTGAGGAATATGAGGGTGAGGTTTTGGAGGCGGAGGAGTGAAAAGGTTAAAGAGATCCGAACAAAACAAAAATATGGGTAGAACCAACAAGATCAACTGAGACCTGTCCATGGTTGATGTTTTGATCGGAAGCCCGTTTTGACGATGGAAGATGTATAAAGACCGAATCAACGACCAACGAGATTGCATTTATAAGTCTTGTTTGGATGCTGGTATATGACTATCCTCCGTACTGAATGTTTTTATATTTACTCAATTACCCTATGTTTTTCTTTTTTTTTGTCACTCAACTTTCCTTTCATTAAATTAAATATCAGACATTACATCATAATAAAAAAAGTTGGTAGAATACATTAAAACTAAATTGAATAAAAAACAAGTGATAATAACAATAATAAATTCAGGTGGAATAACTTAAATTTATTGGATTTGTATTCCTAAATCTGAAAAAGATTCTAAACTTAGTCGGGTTCAATCGAACACATGGAAAGCTTATCTAAACATAGATCTTGAAATTGTTGAAAAACTTCCAATACTAAAATAAAGTTTGTCCTCATAAACCATTTGAGAAAGTCAATTAAAAAACAGAATAAGAAAGTACCTCATTAAATTAAAGGTCCAACTCGGGTTATCTGTAAAAACAAATCTAGAAAGAAAACCTGAAACCAAAACTCTTGTTTTTTTCTTGAAGGCGCCGCCTGAAGACGAAAATTCGGCGGAGACTCGCCGATGACGCCAAAGTCGTTGCTTCGCCAACAATGAGGGGACAAGAGAGGAACGCAACAGCCAAACTACGGTGAAAGTAGTGATCTTAGTGGTGATGAACCGCCAGAAAAGAGTTGGTTCTTATTCTCCAATAGTACATTGGATTTGTTGCCGGAAATGAAATTCGGTGGTGACGTTGTCGAAAGTGTCTTAGTTCTCGAAGAATAGAGCTTCGAAATTTGACATAGCTGACCAAAAATTCAAGTGGGAGCAAGGGAAGAAGTACAAATGAAAACGAAAAGAGAGTATAGGGATAAACTTCCGATGCTGGTGGAAGTCACCACTTTCAGTGTCATCGGGATTGGAAAATAGAGAAAAGTAGCATGTTTGATTTTTTTTGGGAGATTTGCTAGATTATAGCAAAATTAAGTGTTAATTATTGAAATAGAGCAAATGTTTGTAAATTAGTATAATAGTTTTTTTAATTTATTATATACCATTTTGCCCTTTTTTAATGAGGAAAAAAAACGTTATTACGAAAATGCCATTAATGAAATCTGCCACGTAAGCGATCAACTTTATCACATGGACAAAGTGCAGTATGGTAGAGTTAAAGTTCCAGCGCAGTAGAGTTAAAGTATGCTTAGTAGAGTTGACATTAATGAAATTTCGTGTATAGTAGAGTTAGATTTCCAGCGTGATAGAGGTGAAGTGTGCTTGGTAGAGTTAGATTTCCAGCATAATAGAGTTGTTGTTTGTGCTCTAATCAACTCTATCACATGGACAAAGTGCAGTATGGTAGAGTTAGAGTTCCAGAGCAGTAGAGTTAAAGTATGCTTAGTAGAGTTGACATTAATGAAATTTTGTGTGTAGTAGAGTTAGATTTCCAGCGTGATAGAGGTGAAATGTGTTTGGTAGAGTTAGATTTCCAGCATAATAGAGTTGTTGTTTGTGCTCTAAACAACTCTTCTACATGGACATAGTGCAGTATGGTAGAGTTAGTTTTGGAAACCTAGCATACTTTCGTAGTAGAGCTTAAATTACGTATTTACCCCTCAGTTATTACCTCATCTGTCGCGCATCCAACTGATTCCTCCATAAGTGACGCCATTGTAGCTTTCTTGAAGCTCCTTTACTTATTCGCTGCTCCTTTGCTTTTTCTGTTTATGTTTGGATATATGGATCAAATCATTTTGGTTTGTGGGATATTGAGTTTTAATGAAAATCGATGGATATTTTCGGTGGACCAGTCGTACGGGTGTCGGATCATAGGCATTGTCGAAGATTTAAGGCTCGATGAATTTCTAGAGATGGTCTATGCCGATTTTGGTTTGGATGCACATTGTCATGAGATAAAACTGAGCTACATGCCAAATGTTGTCATTCAGTCACTACCAGAAGATACTCCCCCTGTAATTGTGAGTAACGATAGAAAATTGCAAGTGTTTGTTTCACAATTTCGTAAAGAAGCAATGCGTCTATGTGTTGAAATTACCACTAGATATCGTGTTTCAGTGAGTTACCCTGAAAAAGGTCAGTGTAGTTGGAGAAATGTTGACGAGAAATTCCAATGTAAGTCGGAGAATGATGCCTCGTATGTTCGGTGTAGTAGAGTTGATCCAGTGTTTAGTAGAGGTGTACCAAACAATGAGCGTATACCAGAAAATGTGAAACATGAAGGTGAACATGCTGAGGACGAGGATGTGGAATTCAGATTCGACTGTTGCGATGATATGGATGGCGCAAGCTCGGATGATGAAGATTATATCAGTGTTCATAAAAAATCAAAGGAAGAAAAGAAGAAAAACCTGTCGGAGCAAGCAACGGGGTTGGATTTGAATGCTGAGTATTTGGATATAGAGATGTCAGCACTCACATTGGTTGTTGGGCAACGATACTCATCAAAAAAAGAACTCTTGACCAGGCTAAAAATACTTTCTGTCTTACAGAGGTTTGACTTCGATGTTGTTGCTTCATCGAAGACAGTGTTGGATGTGAAATGTTGGGTACCAAACTGTCAGTGGAGAGTGCGAGCTTCACCTGTCGACGATGGTGGATGTTTCTTTGTCCGGAAGTATATGGGAGAACATAGTTGTTCTATTACGTAGAGATCAGGTCGTGCACGACAAGCGTCAACGGAAATCTTAGGAAGGTTATACTTGGAATTCATAGGTGGAATAGGGCCATATGTTCTTCCTCAACATGTTGCTGATTCAATGAGCAAGCGATTCAGTCTAAAGGTACAAACGTAATTTTACGCCATGGTAGAGTTAATCTTCGTAGTAGAGTTAAATTGCAGTGCTGAGTTAGTCTGTCGTTTGGTATAGTTGGCTTGCAGTGTAGTAGAGTTAGATTGCAGTGCTGACGTATTAGTAGAGTTGGACTGACAGTGTGGTAGAGTTGGATTATGTGTAATAGAGTTAGGGTGGCGTATGGTAGAGTTATATTGCAGTGTAGTAGAGTTAGTGTGACGTATGGTAGAGTTAGTTTGACATTTAAGTCTGACGTTTATGCAGATGAAGTACTGGAAAGCACACCGTACTCTAAGCCAAGCATGAGCCCTAGTTACCAGAAGTTCGGAAAGTAGTTATGAGGAACTTTTGTCGTACTTATTTGCTATTAAAAGAGCGAATCCCGGAACTCTAATAAAGCTCGAAGTTGACGGGCAAGACAGGTTTAAGTTTCTTTTCATCGCTTTCGATGCAAGTATTAGTGGTTTTCCCTATATGAGGAAGGTTGTTGTTGTCGATGGTACATTTTTGCTAGGGAAGTATAAATGTACTCTATTAACCGGTACCATGCAAGATGGTAACTTCAACATATTTCCTATGGCTTTTGGTGTGGTTGATACCGAGAATGACGAATCTTGGGAATGGTTTTTTAGACACCTAAACCATGTGATCCCTGATGACATAGAACTTGCCATCACATCAGATAGACATAAATCCATTGCTGAAACCATAAAGATTGTGTACTCACTTTCTTCTCGGGGTATTTGCACCTACCACCTACGTAAGAACATTTTGTCGAAATTTAGAGGTGGCGAGCCCTTTAAGTTGTTCAAGAAAGTTGCCACCCGCTTTTAGGGTCGATGAATTCAACGCTATACTTGCTCAGATCTAGGCGTTAAATCCAAAGCTTCATGCCTACTTGATAAAAGCTGACGTGCGTTTGTGGAGTCGAGTGTACTTTCCCGGAAACAGATACAATTTCACTACGTCGAACATTGCAGAATCAATAAACCATGCATTATCAGAGGCAATAACTTTTCCCATTGTCCAGCTTATAGATGCAATAAGGTCGATGTTAACACGTTGGTTCGCGAAGCGAAAGACGAAGGCCACTCTGACGTCAATTGTTCTAACAGCATCTATTGAAAAGCTCCTAAAGGTAGAGTTACCATTGCACATAGTAGAGTTAACAATCCCTTTAGTAGAGTTAACATTATTGTTATAAATGATAGACAAGGGTCGATGAAGCCAGACAGTACAACGTGCAGGACATAGACGAAACTTCTCATTTAGTCGACTAAGAAGACGTTATCTTGCAAGAGGTATGATGTCGAAAAAATTCCTTGTGTCCATGCCATTGCCGTTGCTAAGGCTTGTAGAAGGCCGACAATCGAACTTACACATCCATACTATCACACAACCTACATGTACAATGCATACTCTGGTAGTATCTTTCCAAGAGATGCTGCACTTCCCGTTCCGTTGGAAGTGAGTCGTAAGCTGTGTAATCCACCACATGTACGTCAACAACCAGGGAGGCCGAAGAAATCACGGAATAAGAGCTGGTTCGAGTCTTCTCAGCCCGAACAACGTCCAAGAAAAGTTTCATTTTGTTCTAAATGTAAGAAACTTGGTCACAATGTCCGGACATGTAGTCAAAGCATCATTCTTGAATAGAAGAGTTAACACTGCGTTTGGTCGAGTTGGATCACCTGTATGGTAGAGTTAGATCAACTGTATGGTAGAGTTAGTCCTCTGCATGGTAGAGTTAGTCCTCTGTATGGTAGAGTTAGTCCTCTGTTGGTCGAGTTGGATCATCTGTCTGGTCGAGTTAGTCCTCTGGTCGGTCGAGTTGGATAACCTGTATGGTAGAGTTAGTCCTCTGTATGGTAGAGTTAGTCCTCTGTTGGTCGAGTTGGATCATCTGTTTGGCTAGTTAGTCCTCTGTTTGGTCGAGTTGGATAACCTGTATGGTAGAGTTAGTCCTCTGTTGGTCGAGTTGGATCATCTGTCTGGTCGAGTTAGTCCTCTGTTTGGTCGAGTTAGTCCTCTGTGTGGTCGAGTTATTCCTCTGTTTGGTCGAGTTAACAATACACTAATGGTTGAAAGGAAAATTACATTAACTATGCAAGACGAAACGAGTACATAAACAAAAAAAATCGAAAACGAGTACGTAAACGAAAAGAGTACAATAACGAAAACAAAAACGAGTACAACAACGAAAAGGAAATTACATTCAACAACTAATGGTGAGGAAAGATCTTTCTGAATTGGAAGAACCAAGTGCATACTTCACAAGTTTCGACCATTGGCTCATCAATGTCTTCGGCATCGAATCCTTGAAAGAAGTGGAGAATCTCCAAGAATTCTCCATTGCAAGAACATCCTTCTCGCCCATATGTTTTTTCGAAAAGTAGTATTTGTTGCTCTCCTCGCCAACTGAGCGTTGATGGGTAACGAAAGATTTTGTTCTGGAGGTGGTCTACATATTCCAATGTTTCTACAACTGTGTCCTACAGTAGACGTCTTAGGACTTCATACCCCTCTTGTCTCATGTCTGTTCCTAAACAGACTAGCACAAATCCATACAGCAGTGTGGCTTCTTCAGAGTCACCATTGGATGCTCTTTGCAGCAGTTCCAAACCACCATCACGATTCCCATTGACAAAGAACTCTGCCATACCACATCGGTATGTGGCTTCCACATTACCGACATTGCATAGTCTAGTGAGAAAATTGTTAGGAAGAGACTTACTTCTCAGAGGGCCATAGAATGGAACATAACGTATATCTATGTTCCTTAGAACCTCATCCTCATCGCAAAGCTCTTTAAATTCCTTCGAAATGCGCCTGATGCTGTAAATCTCATCAAGTCCTTCTGCTCCACATCGAGCTATGATGTTCATCAAAGCACTGTTTGGTAAGTCCATAATATGTGCCTTGCGGACAACGTTGCTTTTTTTTGGTGAATCCATCTTTGTTCTTGAAAAGTTTTTGAAAGCTTTTGAAAGATTGAAAGGTGAAGATGGAACGTTTTGGTCAAGGAGAAGATGGATAGTTTAGAAGAATTATTCACGATTGGAAGGTTATTTATAACGATTTGACTCTTCTGTTTCCCTTCATTTTAGAGTCTAATCGTTATTATGATAACATCTCGGAGATCGTGTCCAATAAACTTGATTTAACAGCCACGGCTAGTAGCAGTTGTACACTGTTTAAATGTAGTTAATAGGTAGATCGGTTCCATGTCTGTCATCCTCTTAGTGGCACGGAACGTGGGTGTAGTTAGTTCTTAGTTAGATCACGTATAGATCACTAATTACTTGTCAATAACCAACTAATAGAGTTAGAACTATACAAATATATACTGAAATACTATAGTACTATACAATATACACGAGTGTAGGACTATACACCGACTAAACAAAATTACCAATCAAGCTGGAGATCTTTGGTGGCTCTCATTAGCATGTTCTTATCACACTCGCATGCATATATTAGATCACTAAAAGCAATTTCCGATTGTATGGGAAGTTCGTCTTTGAAGTCAATGGCGTATTTCAGCCGAGAGAAGTCGACGTACTCGTCGGAAAGACCTTCGAAGTTGCATCCGATGGCCAGACACTCGATCATCTTCACAACCCACACGCCACAGTCGCCATACCGTGTATTACGTGGTACGCCCTTATTCACACGTACAATCTTATATTCCGCCGCGCTAATATGCGGTTGCATCTCCTTGGGTGAAAACTCCTTGATCATCTTCGGAATCATCACGGCATATGGTCTAAAAAAAATGAGAACCATGAGAATGAACTCTATTACAAATGTAAATGTTAATCAGAATAACTCTACCAACACGCAGACTAACTCTACCATTCAGGTTATCCAACTCGACCTAACAGAGGACTAACTCTACCATTCAGGTTATCCAACTCGACCTAACCGAGGACTAACTCTATCATTCAGGTTTTCCAACTCGACCAAATAGAGGACCAACTCGACGAAACAGAGGACTAACTCCACCTAACAGAGGACTAACTCTACCATTCAGGTTATCCAACTCGACTTAACCGAGGACTAACTTTATCATTCAGGTTTTCCAACTCGACCAAACAGAGGACCAACTCGACCAAGCAGAGGACTAACTCGACTATACTGAATTTGAGTAACTTACATGCATGACTCTACCATTACACTAGGAGAAGTGCAAGATGGGTCGGGATAGAAAAGGCGAATCTTTTTTTCGTTGAGATTAACTTCGAGGGCCACCCAGTGGATGTTTTGGAAATTATGAGGGATGTAGATGGTGTCCACGTCTCTCATCCACTGCTTCCTAGTGGCACTGAATGTGGGTGCAGTGCCGTCGAATACATCTTTAAACCCACCAGCCCACACAAAAGTATCCTCCTTTCCCAAGTAATCCCTTTCGTACGTGTAGCACCAAAAACCACAAAACATTGGGTCTATGAAAGCTAGCCGATTACTCCTGTATGGACTTGGAGTTTGCAAGGATCTTTGCCGAAGGAGATTCATCCCGCAGCCAATATGCTGTAAAACTTTACTGTATTAGTGCTCTAATCTAACTCTACTAAACAAAAATTACGTCATAAGACACTTTAACTTACGCAATCGTGAAGCCGGCCATATCGAGGGAAAGGCCACTTCTCTTTTGGGCATATCAAGCGGAGGAAGAAATTCGCATTCGGACTGTGTTTCCCGTCGCCAGTGAGTTCCAATTGATGCTTCACATAGTCGCGTAACTGAAGTAATTTTAATTTTGAAATCGGACCAAAAGGATCATAGACACTCCGAGAATGAATAACATTCTTATGAATCCGCTTGACAATGGAACAGCCTTGGAAAAGGGATACCTGTAAAAAGAAGGGACCAAACAGATGATTAACTATAGTAAACAGATGACTAACTCTAATATACATGTGATCCAACTCGATCAAACAGATGATCTAACTCTACCATACAGAGGACTAACTCTACCAAACAGGTGATCCAACTCGACCAAAGAGGTGATCTAACTCTACCATACAGAGGACTAACTCTACCAAATAGGTGATCCAACTCGACCAAACAGATGATCTAACTCTACCATACAGAGGACTAACTCGACCAAACAGGTGATCTAACTCTACCATACAAAGGACTAACTCTACCAAACAGGTGATCCAACTCGACCAAACAGATGATCTAACTCTACCATACAGAGGACTAACTCTAACAAACGGGTGATCTAACTCTACCATACAGAGGACTAACTCTACCAAACAGGTGATCTAACTCTACCATACAGAGGACTAACTCTACTATACAGGTGATCCAACTCGACCAAACAGATGATCTAACTCGACCAAACAGGTGATCTAACTCTACTACAGTTTAATATGAAAAGTACCTGGTTCTTAGCGAGCACTTGTGCCCGAGTCTTTTTGGATAACACGTCTTCCATAAAGATTAACTCCTCCCGTGTTTGTTTACCCTTTTCAGGAGTATCCACCAGGTTTATGACGCCAACTTGTGACATCCCTGGCTTAATATTTTCCACATCGTAAGGTAGTTCTTCTTTTGACGGTTCTTCTGGATTCCTAACAACTCTTGATAACGGGCTCATAGGGTCAGATATCTCCTGACTCTGGATAACCCATTTATTCTACAAAAAATATGAAAATGTCAACTCTATTTAACAGAACTATCAACTCTACCAGTAAGATTTATTTTTAACGGGATTACCTGGTCCGCTGGGATGGTATGTTTAGTGCTGGATGGGGACACTTGTGTGTCATCGAGATGAGCATCCACATTTGTTGGTTTAATACTTGAACCTGCACTTGGTGTTTTCCCCGAATCCGAGTCCACAAGGGTAGGCTGTTTCCAAGGAGGTGTCTGCGAAGAGCAACTCAATATGTAAGATTCACATATGGTAGAGCTAGTAATTGTGGTAGAGTTCATTTTACTTATTTAGAAGACCTATTTTGAACACAATAATTGTTTTATAGAGTTAGATATAACTCGAACAAACCATATAACTGTCTGTTTTATGTGTATGTTCGTACAAAGATGTATGTAGCGTTTTTTGTTTGTTGGTACATAATCAATCAAAGTAAGTCTCATTCAAAATAGAACCCTACGTACCGAATTAAGTTCCTTATTATTAAGGGAGTCGAGAGTACGGGTTGTATCGCCTTTTACGTCATCTTCGCGACCTACATCTTCATGATGTAGGCTCCCTTCGCGATTAACATCTTCAGGAGTTTGATGTCGTGCACTTGTCTGACCTCCACCCTCATCTACCAAGCTATAAACTGAGGGTTGCGCTCTGCTCTCTTCTAGCCTAAGAATCCTCTCAATCATGGTTGTATTGTCTGAGGTGTTACGCTCAAGCGTATTCACGCGCTCAGTAAGCATTGTGGTCTCTGCCCTGGTATCGAGCCTACTCTCCTTAAGACGATATATACGTTCAGCAAACACGTTTTGATCGTGTCTCATCCCTTCGAAGGCTCTAAGAGTGTCAAGCAACACACCAGACTCCTTTGCCTTCTGCTTCTTCTTTTTAATGACTCTCACTACATCCTGCATGGTGATGGAGTCATCCATCCTAATCTGGATTCTCTTCTTCTCTTATTTCTTGTGTTTTTTCACTTCTTTTTTGTGTTTTTTCTCTAATTTATTGTGTTTTTTCTCTACATTATTGTGTTTTTTCTCTACTGTATTGTGATTTTTCTCTTCTTTATTGTGTTGTTTCTCTTTCACTTTCTCCACCTGAACTTTTGAACTAGCACTACGCTTGTTCATCCTCTCCTCGACATAAGCATCCGCCTTCCTCTTATTACTTTTGTCTCAAGCAGATTCATCTAGCCTGGAGGCAAGTATGTCTCCAAGCATGGTGTCAACTTTGTGGTCTGCAATATCGTTTGGCCATAGAGGCATTATCTCCAGAGGCTGTGTAGTCAGCTGCTTAAGACGTACCTGGTAGACGAGAAGATGCAATTTATTATTGAACTCTACCACTCTACATATTACTCTACGGATAACTCTACTACACGTAAATGAACTCTACTATACTTATAAAATTGAACTCTACTATACTTGAAATCAACTCGACATTACTTGAAATTGAACTCTACCATGTATGTATAGTGGAGTAAATGAACTCTACTACAAAAGGAATTTACCTTTCCATTATTATTTGCTAGCTCCAACTTCACCAAGTCCTCGAGGTCAATGGTTTGTTTTTTGATGGGTCTCCATCGTAGAATGGGGACGTCACCTGCTATTTGCTCCCTAAATATTTCTGCGACTATGGGGATGGACTCAAATTCCCATATCAGAAGTGCGTGCACAAACCCGTGTATTGTGTAATTACTGCCCGTTTTGCATCCTGCCAGTTTGATCGATTTTATCAGTTCTAGAAACGCCACTCTTCCCCATGGATGCCTCTCGAACATCTCAATATGTGCAACCAACTTCGAAGCACTAAAAGGGAGCCTACTATTTGTGTGGCAACCAAAAACTCCTACATTCAAAACCACTAGCAAGCCCACCATCTTCCTCTTCTCGAAAGACCACCCTCTACATCTCCCCAATATTTCTTTCAACTCTACCCATTTTGGTCCTTCACCAACCCCTAAGCCAATATCTTCCCAAAGTTCTCTGTGCGCTTCATTTGCCCCATTAGAAGCCTTCTCGAAGTTACCGCAATTAAGCTGCGTTATTTCAGCAAACTCGTGCAGAGAAAACCTCGTAGGACGAGCTCCAAACAGCACCCAAATCTCATACATCTTCTTAGTCACTAGTTGATTCATCAACAGGTACAGTATATG
This sequence comes from Lepidium sativum, assembly GCA_023374145.1. NCBI lineage: Eukaryota > Viridiplantae > Streptophyta > Magnoliopsida > Brassicales > Brassicaceae > Lepidium > Lepidium sativum. Next base: position 51,747 of record JAKUCM010002109.1, read on the forward strand.
CCTACCTGTAAAGTTGAAGTCGGAATCTGCTAGTTTCAGAAAAACCCCTACGCAAGAGTTCTCTTTGATGTCTACGTATGCATCCTCACCAATACCCTTTATCATATTACTGATGTATTTTAGATTGCAGAAATGGATGATGCTTCGATTCTTCATCACCTGTACACCGTGTGTGAGAAATTTCTTCGGGTACTTCTTGTCTGCCATATCTAAAGATGAAAGAAAACAAACGATAAGCATTATAAAACCCAACTCAACCAAACTACAACGCAACAATACATTCTTACAACCTAACTCTATTACACTACAAACCAACTCTACCTCTCTTAAATCTAACTCTATCACACGTCAGACTAACTCGACTACACTACAACCTAACTCTATTACACTACATACCAACTCTACCACACAGAATCTAACTCTATCACACGTCAAACTAACTCGACTACACTACAACCTAACTCTATTACACTACATACCAACTCTACCGCACACTACAACCTAACTCTATTACACTACATACCAACTCTACCACACGGAATCCAACTATACCGCATACTACAACCTAACTTTATTACACTACAAACCAACTCTACCTCTCTTAAATATAACTCTATCACACGTCAGACTAACTCGACTACACTACAAGTTAACTCTACCATACTATAATCCAACTATACCCCCTATGACCTAACTCTACCCAGCGTCATACTAACTGTACTACACGTATCATATCGCTTCTTCACCCTTACCCTCACAACTAATTACGAACTATATCACATTGGCTCAGACTAGGAAAGAAATCTACTAGACACAGAATAAGTTAGTGAAGAACAAAACCCAAATGTCGCAAAATTGAAAAATCGAAATGTCGCAAAATCGAGAAACCCAATGTCTACGTCAACCCTAAACCCAAATGCCCTTACGAAAAAAAAGAAAAAGCAGAAGAGGAGCAGAGGAAGAAGAAACTTACCGACAATGAAGATGACGAGTACAAAAAACAAGATGAAGAAGAAGACAACGAGTATGAAATACAGCGAAGAACACGTTGAGTAAGATGAGGAAGAAACAAAATCAAGAGAAGTTAACGACGACGGTTTACACTATAGGTTTCTTTTTTTTCGGATATGAAACTAACTTGAGAAGAAAAAGAAAATAGAAGAAGACATCAGTTTTTTGTTTCAATGGTGTAACCGTAATTACACCCTTGACGCTTTCTTTTTTTTGACAAAAACTATTATAGTAATTACACTATAATTTTACTCTATTTGGGCAATTCTTTCTATTTTTTTTGCCCTATGTTTTATTTATTTGACACATTTACACCCCAGGCTTATAATCCAGCACATTTAAAGACCATTGTGTTTTTTACGCCAACATTAGTCCGTTCCTTTGATTTAAGGGAATTCGATCCTAACATTTTATCTCTGATTAAAAATTCCATTCGGCTATGAGAAAAAATTTCTAAAGAAAAAAGTGACAGAGGTTTGTCACACTAAAGTGGCACCGGATGACACCAATTTCTTCAGGGAATTGACTTGTCCAAGCGCGTGCAGTGCACAACATATGTACTGTTGTCTGTTTGCTCTCAATCACAAACAAAAAAGCTGATTAAATTTTGTATTATATTTGACTGATGTGGTTAGTTCAAATTCTAGATCCCGCTCTATTTGTTCACACTGAATCACGTAACCGAAAAAGAAAAGCAAAGAGAAAAGTTATTTTCTATTTGCGTTACTTCTTCCTTAGTTTCAATATCACTCATACTTTAGGCATAGACCATGAAGATTAAGTTTTCTTCTTCGATGTCACTCGGCTCAAAGACTCACACTTTTCGTTGTATCTCTCTGATTCTTCAAAGGTTTCTCTGTTCTGGCACCTCTTCTACTAACCCATCTGACCAAATTACGGAATCAAGTTTCAAGTCTAGTGATTTCAGCTCTGCATCACCTAGAGGCAGAGGAGATGGGCCTGGAGCTGTGGCGAGACTCATGGGTTTGAACTCAGTTCCCGTGATTGATAAAACCAGAGTCGTCTCAAGGAGCCCTTCAGTGAAGTCTATCGATTATGTAAAGAGAGATAACGATGAGATTCAGGGAAAGCATACGAGAGTTAAGTCCACTATGGATTATGTTGAGTTTGAAGACGATAATTTCTTTATTCTCAGCTTCGAAAAGAAAAAAAATGATGAGGCTTTTGGAGAATTGAAGCAGCAAGGAACAGGAAAATGTATTAAGAAGCGAGAAAAGAAAGATAATCAAACTCGTGTAGACGATAAAGAGAACATCATCAATGCCATGAACGCTTCACCAGGAAGGGAGAAGCTTGAGATTGGAGAATTGAAGCAGCGTAGAAAAGAGAAACGTAAGAAGAGAAGAAAAAGAAGAGAAATTAAGTCGAGAGAGAACATCAAAAATGAAGATTGGATCAAGATCAATGGTTGTTGGTCCAGAGGAGGGGACTTGGTCAATTGTGAAGTGACATCAACGAAAGATGAAGATGAAGACTGTGAAAGTTGCGATGATTCGAGCCCTGTCTCGGTTCTTGACTATGACAAGTTCGCTGGTTCTCGAGTAACTCCAGAACCAGGGTTGGTATCTCTTCAAATTCATATATGAAATAACTGTCGCTTTACTGTTTTTTTTTTCTTGTAATTGAAGTATATCTTGTTCCCTTATAACAGAGACCAGTATAAGAACACGGTTATCTCCAGAACTCGAATCTGATCAGCGTAATGAGACAATTCAAGAAGATCACATGACATCGAAGAGCAGATCGAGAGAGTGCAACGTCCAACATCCTATATACCAAGAGATGGTACCCATGATTTGCAGGCTCACTTTATCTGAGCTGAAAATATCAAATTGGGATTACGGAAACGCTTCAAAGCTTGACGATTTAGAAGGAATTATAAGTAAAGACATAGTCTCAAACATCTTAGATCAACTCTTAGAAGAAACAGTTGCAACACTTTCTCTAACTTCACATATGTAAACACATTTCTGTATTATTAAACATATATTCAAAATGATTGTTACCAACCAAAAAACCATAGATTACTCATTTCGAATAGTACAGAATTAAGGAAGTGAGGTAATAAGGTTTCTTTTGGTTTTGAAACCTTGTCACCTCTGTTTTTCTATGGAGACAAGAGAGACAAAGAAACTCTCTTTTGCCCCCAAGAAATCTTTTTCTTATTATTCTAAAGAAGAATAACAAATACGTAAATAAAATGTAATGAATTTGCAACTACCTCTCGGGATCTTCCGACTCTGCTTCTTGTGGAACGGTTAATAAAAGTTCAAAACTTTGGGTCAAGCAACGGTCTGTTCTGTTTCCATGTATGATTGCTCCATCCAAACCGGAGCTAGTCTTGTCTCATGTGGTTCTTTCACTAACGGCTCCACCCAAGAGACGTCTGGCTCTTCGAGCCGGGTCCCCTCATTGGTCAGTCTTGATTCCATGTCACCGGCTCTGAGACGGAAAGAAGTGGATTTCCTGAGATTGTGTAGCTCGTCTCCTTGGACACCCCAGTCAAGTTTTCCGTCCAATGAACCCCAATCGTTTAGACAAGTTGTCATGGAAGAGATTGCTGGATAGTGGTTCCGCCTGCTGCTGCATTCTATAAAGCTCTGGCTTCGCTGTTTAGCAAATGCAGCCGCTCTTGTAGCCAAAAAAGTGGAGGAATCCATTGGAAACGGAGAATTCCCTCTCACAGGTGATGCAGAAAGACTGTTGGAATGCAGCTGCGAGTTAATAAGGCTGCGTCGAATCTGCAAACCCGATGTATTATCCTCTGTCCCATACATATCGCTGAGGCTATTTACCGGGCTCATTGCTCCTCTCTCAAGCATATTTATGCCTTTTCCAAAGAATGGAGATGAAGCAGCTGACCCATGCGTGTTGTTGTTCCATCTAGTTGGAGAAGAAAGACTTTGCATCTCCTCAGAGAAATCAATTTCTCTTGCATTCAACGCAGATTTCAATCTGCTCCCCGGTAGCTGCAATGTAGGAGGGGTAATGTTAGGCCAGTTCATCCACGTTTTTCCGCCACCAATAGGAGATGTCATGCCGTTAGGGCTCAAAGGAGGTGTGGTTGATGCGCCTTGAGGATGTGAGTTGATTGTCCCCATGTCATAAGCAGTCGGAGAATTGCAGGACGAAAAGGAAGACCTTGGGGAAGGAACACCAGATCCAGTTGAAGAGTACAACGGACGCAGCTCATCTGGTTTGTGAGCAAAGAAACAAACTCTTCTAGAGCAATTTGTCTCGTCCTTGCAGAGACGGGTCCTGTACTGAGCAGGATGAAGCCAGCACTCAAAGATACCATGAGCATACTCGCAAGAATCGCCTCTAGTGCAAGACCCTTTACGAAATTCTGGACAAGGGACGCAACTGTAATGATATTTCCTTGGATCACGCCTCCTTGCGTTCTCACCCGGATGAACAAATGGACATTCTGTCCAGTCGTGCGAGTATGCTCTAGAGCACGGCTTGATCTTGAAAGCATACATCCGGAACTCGTCCGTCCCATAGATACCATTCTTGATATCAGGAAGTGTGGGATCAACCGGATACTCCTTCCTCTCAGACCCCCTCGGGGGCGAAACCGAAACTGAAACCTCAACCTCAGCCTCTCTCTCTCCTTCATCTTGCCCATTCACTTCGTTCAAATCATCACTTCCTTTTAACAAACGTTCCAAAACTTTCATCCTCACCTTAAAAACCGCGTTTCTGAGCTCGATCTTGGGCTTGAGCTTGGGCTTGAAAGTGGGCTCGATCTTGGTCTAAAATCTAAAATTACATTAACTAAACATTACATTGACCAACACTTTTACAACTTAATAAAATCTAAAATTCTTATAGTATTAATATACTTTGAGAGAAAGTATATCCTTGGAAAGTTATTATCCAATGCAATTTCCAAAGATCCAGCCTGAAATACTTAAACCTTAAATCGTTTAT
>JAKUCM010002110.1:0-41132 GCA_023374145.1 Lepidium sativum
AGTCTCAATTACGCTGTGTTCTTATCTCAAATAAAAATTACTGATTTTTTTATAAAGTTCCACGAGGTCTTTTGGATAATTAATGGCGTGGTCTGCTTCTCATTGTTATGTTTTCTTTGATGTGTGTGTATACAGGTTGCCAAGGATCCATCTGGCAAAGCAGTAAACGCTCTTGAGCAACATATCAAGAACCTTCTCTGTCCATCGTCTCCCTTTTTCTTCAACACCTTGTATGATCCTTACCGTGAAGGTGCTGACTTCGTCCGTGGATACCCTTTTAGTCTTCGTGAAGGTGTTTCTACTGCTGTTTCACATGGTCTTTGGCTTAACATCCCTGATTATGATGCCCCAACCCAACTTGTTAAGCCTAAGGAGAGGAACACCAGGTGACAATTGTTATCATCATAATCTTTATGTTTCTGTTTTGTCAGATTATTCAAATGTCGGTCTTAGCTAAACTTTTGATATGTCAGGTATGTGGATGCTGTGATGACCATCCCAAAGGGAACACTATTCCCAATGTGTGGTATGAACTTGGCTTTCGACCGTGATCTAATTGGCCCAGCTATGTACTTCGGTCTCATGGGTGATGGTCAGCCTATTGGTCGCTACGACGATATGTGGGCTGGTTGGTGCATCAAGGTAATATCTTCTTATTCCCTTCTAAGACTCATGGTGATTGAGTGGAACAATTGGAAATTACTGATATAAGTAGTATAGCTTAATAGAAAGCACATGGCTCTGTACTTACCCTTGTTTGAACCTTTTATAGGTGATCTGTGACCACTTGAGCTTGGGAGTGAAGACTGGTTTGCCGTATATCTACCACAGCAAAGCGAGCAACCCGTTTGTGAACCTGAAGAAGGAATACAAAGGAATCTTCTGGCAAGAGGAGATCATTCCGTTTTTCCAGAACGCAAAGCTTTCAAAAGAAGCAACAACTGTTCAGCAATGCTACATTGAGCTGTCAAAGCAGGTGAAGGAGAAGTTGAGCTCGTTAGACCCGTACTTTGACAAGCTTGCAGACGCCATGGTTACATGGATTGAAGCTTGGGATGAGCTAAACCCACCAACAGCTAATGGCAAAGCTTGAGGAGTCAGTTTAGCTCAAATTATCATTCTTGTTCTAAGCTTTCTTGTTTTGACACTTTTGAGTAGTTGTCATCATCGCTACTGTCTCACTGTTGGGTGATGGTTCTTGCTTTGGCTCTAAAAATGTCACCAGTTTTATTTATATATCAAGTACTACTTGCTGAGCTTTTATCTTTGTTTCATTAATAAAAGCATTTTACTTTAGTCATCCATGATCGCTATTAACGTTACTCAAACTACATCATACACATCTGATGTGTGGGAGGTTATGGATCAGGAAGCTGTAAAATAACATGAAGTCTTGATGGACTTTTGAAGCATTACTCATACCGTCAGACGGATGAGCTTATTTTGGCATCATCGTACTATTGATGAGTTTATTGTCTTTCATTACAACCCGACATTCTTATTAATATTTATTTTTTACCTTAAGTTACCAGACTAAAAAGAATTCGAGATTTTAGATACTATAAATTAATTCTTATATAAATATATGAATATACCAAATGTCCAATAAGAACTGTATAGCAACATAAGCTTGGCACAGAAAATGAAAGACGGTCCAAACATAACAGTACCTTTAATCCATCATTTGATTCTATACACCTACATGCGCTTTGGTGCAGGAATTATTGCTTATTCTGCGCATATTTGGATAAGAATGCATGCCTTGTAGTCAAACTCAGAATAACCCATAAGAAATGGGCTCTTAATGGGCCATCCAATATGTGATTATATACATGTAAGCGGGTTACACCCTTATCTTATGCGTTAATTCTTTTAACGAAAAAACCTACAATATTCTTAAAGTAATAAGATAATATAAATAACTATTGACATATGTTCTTAATAGATGAAGAGATATAGAGAAGATTATACATTATGTTGGAGAAAGAAAAGTATTATTGCAAAGAAAGTAAATTTTTTGTGCTTTTGCTTTCTAAACTTACCAACTTAGAAATGGTAGATCATCCCTTATATAGAAGTATAAATATAAAATTACTATTAACTATGTGATCCACAATTTTCTAATGTTGATTTTAGTAATCTTATTTGATGAGTATTATGACACTCCTACTTAAAAATATCACCATATGTAGTGGCGGAAATATGTGATGGTAAGGGGTATTATATAACACCCATGAATATTTATAAAAAAATTCATTAGTATTAGTTTTTTTTTAGTAATTGACCCTTCTTAATTATATTTTGACATCCATAAAAAATCATTTTTACTCTAACCCAATAAAATACTTTTTAGCTCAATATATAACTCATATGTAATTACTTCACCTATTAATTGTTAATTTTCTTTCTTCTTATCTTCTTCTTTGTTGTAAGTGAGCTGGAATTTAACCACTAATCATATCATTCAAATCGCTAAAATTGTTTTTAAAATGAATATTGTGACAACGAATTTGTGTAATCATATTAGAAAAAATTATAGTGATTTTTTAATTTGTTTTATTGAGAAACAAATACTTGATAATATCACAACTGAAATAGTGATACACGAATTTTGAATATGAATGAGTATATGGTATATCTAGTTCTTTTTGATAGTTTCAGGGGCTATTTGGATCGTCGACCCTATAATAGATACATTTATTAATACCATAAATATAGTGGAATGATGCGCATGGTGGATCTATATGTCCACATATATTACACTGAATATGTGCAAGGAACTTGGTGATTCAATATTTTGGTTGATGATGGTTATGTAATCAATTTTCCAAGAGAACATGCAACACATATCATTTTGTTATTTAAACAAATATCATGGGATTTTAGTGAATGACTATGTGAGCTTTCTTTTATATTTCATATCATTGTGGTTCATTTATCTCCAAGGCGATTTTGCCATAATGTGAGATTTTCAAGATTTCTTCTGAACACAAGGTTAGATTCAATGACATCTATAAAAGTATAATGCAAAACATAATGAAAATCTTGGATTTTCCAAGTTATATACATATATTTCTTTCCATTTCCCGTAGAGAGCTAAGTATCATATCCTTGAATATATATATATATATATACATATATATCTTTGAAACTCAATAATTTCTTTTTGAGTTTGGAGAATATAATTATATTAGACATTATTTATTCAAAATTTTGTTCCATTTGGCAAACGTAAAAGTTGCTTTGCCACTTCCTTTAATAAGATCTATAGGACCTGTTTTCATGTTGATAATGATTTTTGACAGTTTAGATTAACGAAAAATCTAGTGTCTTTCAGAATCATTTTTCTCTAATATTGTGTGGTTTGGGTATTGATCCATATCTGCAAAAAATAATGATTAATAAAAACAGATAATAAACTATATATTTAAATTGAAAAGATAATGATAGCTAAAGATTAATTCTCAAAACAAAAGTATAAAACTTATTACTCGAGACGTTCCCTTAAAGTGCTCTGCAATATTCATTTCCTGCGTCTTGTCTTTGATGGACTCTTGGTATAATTTACAAAAATGAGTAGGTGTTCGACACATATGGGACCAATGTTCCCATTAGTCGAGAATTATGATTTTTGAGGAGTACATTATTTTTCAGTGTCACAATTAGCTCAGTAAATTGTATAACTACAATTTCTATATATCTCTTGCAAGACACGATGTTTTTTGTGAAATGTGAGGTAACTTTTTCGAGCATTTATGTTTCAGTGATAACCTTTTCACAATATTTCAATACACAAGTCTTAATATTGCGGAATTGTATTCCTCAACCTTATCAAAATCCCGAAATCTTAGATTTTTCCATTCTCTAGAGCATGAAGGAGAGTTATCCCTCTTTCTTTATCAAACCACTAACTTGGAGCTTGCCACATTTTTTAATGTGTGCATAGTGAATTAGTCATGCATCACATTTTCATCCAAATATTTTCTTAAAATAATTATTGCTTTCACCTTATCTTTAAGTGGTGGTACATTTTCTTTTCTTATCGAATGAGATAGCTCTTGAGACTCAAGGTAAAGTTTCACATTAGTGGTCTATACGATATAATTTGCTCCATTTATTTTGAGAACCGCAAATTTAAGTTTCTTAATATTTTCTATTTGTTTTCTAAAATAAAAAACCATGTGACAACATTAAGAAAATAATATTATTCAAATTCATTAATATTCACTCAAAATTCCTGGGGAGTACATTCCCCCACAAAAAACAGTAGTTATTAAAGGAAATGCGAAGACTAAAAATAAGCGAAACATTTTTTAACGACGTGAGAATAAAATTATTTCTTGGATAAAATAATTGAGAGAAGATAGAAAATATTTTAAGTGATGAGTTAATAAAAATGGTGTATTTATAAATAAAAAATATTATTCATGACTGTTAAAATTACAGTTCATAGCCGTTAACATTAGTATCTTAGGTATGGTGTACAAACTAGTGTTAGATTTTCCAGCCCGTATATCAATTTTGTTTTTAAAAGATAATATTACGATGACGGCCGAGACTCAGTGGTAATGGTCATTTTATAAATATTTAAACATTGGAGTTTGATTTTTTTTCGATACAAGAGAAAAAAAGAAGGGATTTGGTGTTGTCGATTCAATTATAAGTAAGGTTGACAAAAACACATAATGGTGACGGAATCATCCTTTTTTTTGTCAACGACATCCTATGGAATTATCCTATTTATAACAGTAAATAAACATTATGCTGATAGAGTCATCTATTTTATTAGGCCTGGGCATTTTACCCGGACCCGAAAAACCGACCCGAAACCGACCCAAAATTTCGAGTCCGGGTCCAATTCGGGTATAAGCAAAAGTAACCATCGGGTCTTAGTATAGAGACCCGCGAATATCGGGTCGGGTCCGGATTACCCAAACGGGTACCCGATTATCTGAACGGGTACCCGAATATTTCGGGTATTTGGGTAATTAAAATATCCGAATACTTAAAAATATACCCGAATACCCGAAATTATACCTGAGTACATAATTTTTTGGGTACTTTTAGGTATATAATATACTTGATTTTTTTTTACAATACTATATCCGGACCCGAACCGGAACCGGAACCGAACCGAAATGGTTTCGGTTCTTAAATGGGTATAGAAAATGTATATCCGAATCGACCCGGACCCGAGAGGACCCGAACCGAATAATGTTCGGTTCCAAAACGGGTAGCAAAATCGTATACCCGAAATACCCGGACCCGAGCGGGTAGTAATCAGAACCGACCCGAATAGCCGAATGCCCAAACCTATATTTTATAATACTAAAATAATATTATTATGACGAAGTTATCCACTTTAAAACAATAAGTAAACGTTATGGTGACAAAATCATCCACTTTATAACAATAAATAATTACGTAGTGGCTCATCCATCTATTATAATATTGACAAGTAAATAGTTACGGTATATGTTAAGTGACATTGATTTAGTGACATGTTATATCACACACCCAAAATAACATTAAAATGATAAAATAATATAGACAATTATTAACATATTCATTAATAAATAACACTAGATTATACCTTAGAATAATACATTGGAAAAGGGAAAGATTACTGCAAAAAAAACAAATCTTTTTTGCTTTTACTTTCTGAATTTACTAATTTACAAGATAAATCACGTATTATTGCAAAGATGGTAAATAATATTTGTTTTTGCTTTCTAAACTTACCATTTGTCACTTATAAGATGAAACTACTATTCTCTATTAGAGTTAATAGATCCACCCCTGTTTTAATATTGATTTTGGTAAATCCATAATTGTTGACTATATATAACAAATATATCGTACGTAAAGTAACAAATGGAATTATTCGTTCTTAAACATCTGGAATACAGTGGACTCTACTAACCGGAAACATAAAAGTTTAACTGCGTTATAAACCAAATATTCACACCCAAACACAATGCTTCTTCTGAAAAAGATATAAATAACCGAAAAAAAAAGCAAAACTTTACTGAAAAAAGTTACAGGTTTGCGATCGTTGTGACAAAAGGAACCAATCTTCTGTAGTCTCTTCTTCCTAGAGCACAATTATCAAGAACTCGACCCAATATTAGCCTTGTGTTCTTCTGCAAAGCCACATCTTTTGGAGGTATACCTGACTCTACTGCAGCTGCACCGAGAGGGAAAGCTTGCGACATTGTTGCAGCCATCATCGCGTACTGAAGAGGTCCGCTCCGGGCTTTGAACGATGTCTGAGGTAAGAGCGTTTTTCTCATCTGTCCCGTTTTCAGAGAAACCGGAATCCTGATTGTGAGGCCCACCTTGTACCGGGCTGCAACTCTGAAGAAGAGCTTCAAGAACACTCAACGCCTCCCAACACAGAGTGCTTTCGACTAGCTGTGAAACGATGGTGTACATGTGGGGACTCTGTGAAGCATCCATGGGTGTGTGTTGGAGCAATGCCTTGAGCATAAGTAATATGACTCGTTGGTAATCCACTGGTCCTTTTTTTAGCAGTCTTAACAAGTGACCGAAAGCTAAAGCTGAGTGTTTTGGGAACCACTTGTTGCAAAGCAGAGGAGAGACACATGCAAGGAGATTATCAACTCTTTTAATCTCGCCTCGAGCATATGCGACAAAAACCGTAGCCAATTCATCAAGTGATTTTGCCCGACACCAGACAGCAACTTTAGATGCTACAGAACATGCCTTTTGGTACTGTTGCTGGAGTGGTAACACAGAAGCCATGACTTGGTCTTGGCTTAGCTGCAAGCAAAGCCACGGAAGTAGACCTGTGATATGCATAAGGAGTCTTGTCTCAGAGTCGCCAAATATTGAGTCACATGAAGGCACTGTAATTCTTGATAGGACCTCAATGGAGAATTCGTGGCTAACAGTAGACATCAGTCCTTTGAGGACAAGAGGTTGTACACCTTCAAACTTTGGCAGAGTTCCACTTGCCGGCGGCATCTCATACCCTCTTGCTTCTGCCCTTTGGTATTCTCCCAAATCATTAGTGTTGTATTCATCCCGAGGCATACTCGAGAGGAGCACATTTTCAGTTGTTTTATCACGGAATGATAGCCGGTCAATAATACGAGAGAAGAGCTCAAGAACCTGGCAATAGACATGGACGAAGTCCGTGTGCATCATGGCTACACACCCCCAGAAGAGCTGTGGGTAGAGTATGACTTTCTCTGGCTCCATGTTCTCTACCATGACCTGTAGCGTCAGAAGGATTTCCATAATAAAACCCAAAACCGGAGGAATGGGATTACTAAGACATCGATGAAGACAACGTAGAAGAGAGACACATGCATCACTTGTCACACTTGGCCGTAGCGCACGGTATATTTGGTGAGACCGACATGCTAGATGTCTTGACGTGCATTCCATAGCCCATTTGAGAGCTTCAGTTCCCCAAGTTTCTCGAAGATCTCCTTGGAAGAATATAGCATCAACCATACTCTGAACAAGTGCAGACAAGAGAACAGCACTAGGAAGATCTGTTCTCACAACCGTTGGATCTTCATTCTCCCACATCATGCTTCCTCGTTTTGATTGCACATACTTAATTAAACTCACAACCTGTTGTTTGTTCTCTCCATCACTGTTTTCCACCTCATATAGCTCTAAATGCCGACCCGCCAGTGAGTACAACAAATTCACAAGCAAATGTTGACAATGCTCTAGCACAATATCTTCAGAACTATCCATCGAAACAAAAGTGACGTGGAAGAGCAAAGGGAGATGTTCCCTAAAATCTTCATCATTCTCATATGCGATTTCTGCAAGTAGAATCAGAGCTATATCCGCATGAGTGAGTGAGTGTTGCTGATGTCCCTGCAAGGCTGATTGAAGTTCCTTTGCATTGACCCCGTGCGTTGCGGGTCCCAGAATGCAATACATCTTCCCCAGAATTTGGTGTATCAATTAGGTAATCTCCACTATCCCGTGAGACATGGCGACTCCTCAGACTTCCTGTAGAGCTCCGGACTCCCATTAAAGGTCCTGATGCATTTACTAATGATGGTAATAGCTGGCCAGAGCGACCAGTTGCTACAGGAACAATATTCAACTCAGGAGGCATTGGACTTAAGGGCCCAGAAGCACTTCGCCCAGTCACTCCTGCTGTTCTCCAGCTTAGGCTTCCACTTGTATTCCTAAGGGGTCCATCAAGGGAGCCTCGGACGAGAAGTGGTGACATGTGTGGCTGGCTGTCTGCAACTGAAACAATTTGAGGTGCTGTGGCAGGTCCCTGAGAGAACTCAAGCACAAAGTTTCCACTGGAATCACCTCGGTTTGCACTATAACCAATGGGTTCAATACTGTCTTCCAGCATCCGCTGTGACAGTTGGTAAACCAGGTGATCAATAGTACGCTGAGGACATATCCGTGCAAGGTACAAACTTACACGTTTAGCAACTGAAAAATAAGTAGCAAAGGCACCAGTTATTTCTGCAGATGCATTTGAGTCACAGTCCTCAATGCCCTTTGTGATCAAAAAGTCCAATACAGGGCTAATGTTTCTGGGCTTACTAGCAATAGTACTCCAAAGTTTTTCAATTTCATCAGGGAACTGATCCCCATGTCGCCAAGTGACATAGTAAAGACTTTTTAGTAATCTTTCACTCCAACCTGAATCCTTGAGTTTCCAGAAATTAAGATTCTCAATCCATGGAGCCATACACGTCAAGACCTGATGCTGAGCAATTATATCAACAGCATCAAGCTGACGCTGCATAATTTCTTCACAAAGCAGCTGGCTTAACTCAGGATGATCCTTAGCAAGTTTGCAGGAGAGCTTGTACTGGAACTGTTGATATGAATCCGGAAGATTACCTACAACTGCTGCTCTATAGCCTCCTGAACCTTCTATACCATCCTCAGCCCATTCACGCATAGAAAGTGTCTCAAGCATTTGTAGGGCATCATCACGAATTTGTCTAGATGGATCGACTACCTTGTAAAGAATTAGACTCAACAGCCTCTGGATTTCACATTTAGGTATTTCTTGTCGCATGTAGACCTCAGCCAACACACTGAAGTAACCATCAGCTATAGCCGCATCAGAGTAGTAACACTGCGAAAAACACAGATGCATTAGGTCACGTGGTTTTTTTTTTGTCGAACGATCATGCAGTTTAGAAGTGTTTATTTAAGGATGAAGTCGCATGGAAGAGCAAGGCATTGAGGTGCTTAAACTAGATCTAATAAAACAAATTTATCTGATATGGAACCATCATTGCACATATAAGCTTTCATCAATGGTCATAATATATCAAACATTTGATCTAGTTATCACCACGAACACAACTTTCATGCATTCAGTCAGAGAGAACTTTACCTGATCAATACAGGCAGGGAAGAGATCCAAGTTTGTAAGTAGGAGATTCTTTAGAGCCAATTTTGCCAATGCAACACGTTGATGACCACCTCTATGCCTATCACGGCCTGTTGTCCCTCGGCCGCCTTCTCCGGTATATTTGGAGTACGACGGAGTTCTAGGATCAACAGGCGAGTAACCAAAAGGGACCCTGGGAGCAGGCTCAATGAACAAACTATTTATCCAAGATATCACACGGCCACTCATTTTTCTTGCGTTGTCATCAAAACATGGTCCATACAGAAGGGAAGCCATTGCATTCAACGAGGCCCACTGGATGGCTTCAATTTGCTCATTCAGTTCCCTGTCAAAAGAAATCTTGTCTACAGAATCTTTTGATCGGTTATGCTGTGAGGTCTTATAGCGCTCAACTTCACGGCGATAGTCACTAACACCATCCTGACCCCACGCACTTCCTGTATCATCAGACCACGAAAGGAGCAGATCGAAAAGACGTTTCCTACTTCTAATATCAAATTTTTCTGATTTTGATTCAACAAATTCAGGGGCAAGGAATCTTAAAACAGACGCCAGTGCATAACGCAGAGGCTGCATGTCCTGAAAGTTTTCATGAGGTGCCAGGGATATCTGTCTTGTTGAATCTTCAATGAACCTCAAATAATGTAGGCGGAAAACTGGTTTACGAGCAAGCATTCCAGGCCAGACATTCTCAGATACTGTTCGATATATATTAGAGACATGAACACGGAGGTCCTCTCTTCGTCCTCCTTTTTGGATCTGCATCCAAATCACAGGAATACACCTTTTTGATGTCAAGTTACATTAAAATTCACACGGCTGAAATCAACGCAAGGAAAATGGTGAAGAATAAATAGACGGTCATCAATTTAACTTCATGGACAAACTCAGCAAAATCTGGTTAGTAGTTCAACATCAGTAACATCCCTTCCCTCAACTCTAATGATTCAACATGAAGGGATTACTATAAGCAACTAAGCTAGGTAGAATCTCTAACATAATATGCCCATGAAGTTAAACAAAGCCACATCTAGAGAGTACAAACAACAGCGCTGGGTTTTAGTAAATTTCATCCATGAGATTGCCCTAACTTGTTCTCATGGTTTTCGATCCTTTTGCTAAGCTATTTTCTTGCGAATCAAGGACGTTTTCTAATCGTTCTAAAGATAAGAATTACAACTGTAATTCTGTGCAGCCAGGCAATTTTGCATACAGAATCACCTATCCTGTATAGAGCTTCCTGGTATAAATTTGAAATAAGATATCTCAAGTATATACCTTCCACTTCGACTTTGACTCTGTTTCTGATGAAATATCGTCCATGAAAGACGCAAGCTCGCTAAACATTATTTCACATGCCTCCAGATGTGAGCGTCCGAGAGCCGTAGTTGCAGCATGCTACATGTGAGGAAATATAAGGTAAATATTGTTAAAAAAATTACCTAAACCACATTGCATGACAAGTTAGTTCAAAATATTTGATAAAAATACCAAAATTCAAATTAAAAATACAGTCACGCCAAAAAAAACTTACGTTGTGGGTCTCTGAACCAAATCTAAGATAAGAGAATATAAGGTGGTACATGTCTCTGGTTGATGCAATGCTGCCTGCATCTTTTCCATCAGGTGGACACGAACACACAAACATAGCATATAGAAGCCACTGATCCAGTTTGTTATCAGTATCTTGTGACTGGCTAGCCTTGCCACCTAACTCAACTGGTGTAATGTGCGCAAGGCGGTACAGTATTTCAGACCTGAAGATGAAAAGGCCACCTCAGCATCTTTATATTTTCAATAATAGCAAAAGAGGTGTGGCGACCAAATGAAACAATTCAGTTATTTGTGTAGGAAACACTAATTTTGTATAAATAGATTTCCTGTGATCAGTATTTTCCTTCATGGGAACACTCTTCAAATTCCCGCACTATTTGAACTAAAGCAATTTCCAAATTTTGTCCTGCCTGTTTAAAGTAGGCCATTAACATTTTTGAAGCCTTGTTGATCCAAAAGCCAAGTTTTAAAATCCTTACAGAACTTTGCCAGTCTTGAATGATCTCAAACAGTTTTTGACGGTCAGAGAAGCAGGTAATAAAACCAATCAAAACAAGACACAGGAGAATACATCACCGATAATGCAGTTAGGAAACTATACTTGGAGAAAACTCAAGGAAGATAATCCAGCTAAGAAATATACTCACTTGGCTTTTTGAACGGAGCGTGGGCAGAGCTCTGCAGCATATTTAACAAGCTCACTCAGACACCGACCCCACCTGTTCTTATCAGGGCTATCAAATATTATGGATTGAAGAGTCGCATCGGAAGGAATGCCATCAGAATCTCGTCTTAAATCAAAAGGACGGGCAGAATCCCAATAGCAACTTTGAACAATATCGTCCTATTAAACGAATAAACAAAAAAGAGGACACCATTCATAAATTCTCCACAAACCAGAAGAATTTAAACCATCACAAGCCTTTAAAATGTGAAGACTTTGAATGCATGAGATATACACAGAAGGTACTAACCCCATGTTCTTCCAGGACATCGATCATGTATATAGGTTCAGCTTCAAATTTCATAACATGGTCTGGGTGCTCTTGAATCATGAGATCCCGGATATCATTTTTCAATGCACGTACACACCGCAATAATTCTAGTGCAGTGTGCCGAATCTGGCTGTCAACTGAACTAAGAAAAAGCAGGCCGACAGCATCTATATAAGCTGCCTCAAACTCAATTGCATCTGCAGCTTGATGAAAAGATAATTGTTTGAACCTATCATTTCCCTTTACTGTTTGTTTTTCCTCTTCAGCATCAGTATCTTGTCTGTCATCCAATAAACAAGCCCTCCAGAAACGCAAAAGTTCCAACAGGCGTTTTAGTGATGTTTGAATGAGGAGTGGGAACTCATCAGGAAGCTTTAAGATGAAGTTCGCCATCCCCCTCATAACTGCAAAACGACGATGAGGAAGGTATCTAACAATCCGGTTCAGGACTTGCACTGCTTCCTCTCGGACTCCAGGATCAATACTTATACCATGCTGAGGTATTATTTCTGTGATCTTATCACTACGGCCAACTTCCTCAATCAGATAAGGTATACACATCAACACCGACCGGAAGAGAGATCCTTGAGACTTTTCTTTATTCACAGCATCTGCATAAGTCTTGAAAGTTAGCAATCAATGTATATAGGAGAAAAAGTATTAGCCAGGGAAACCCAGGTAGAAAATCAGAAAAGAGAATCACACTAGATAAACACATATAGTGATTTCTTACTTCCTCCTAAGACCTTGTACATCAGACTACGCTTTTTCCGTAAAACAAAATTTACCTATTGTAGTCCTCGATGATGTTAGAAGAGCTTGACTATAGGTCCTGTGGCAGGATCTCAAAATTGCCTCAATCGCTGCTTTCACCTTTGGTATGTAATGGCCAATTCCATGATCTGGAAACAAACCACTAAGAAAAGTGAAATGCATGGAAGGTTACTGAGACCAACTAATGACCTAATTCAGGTTAACAGGTTACCTTCAAATATTTCCAACCCAACATACTGGCTTGAAGGTGACATAACAAGGGCTAGTAAAGCACGAAGACCTATAATCTTTGCTTCACTTGGACTATCTTGCTTTAACAGTTCTAGTAACATGTGATTCATGGCGAAGTCAAGGTTATGTTCAGCTATGGTCACACAAAACTCAACGAGTTTATCTTGTTGCACATCCTGAGTGAGCATTCCTTTTCTTAGAACTGTTAGCAATTGTGATGTCACACTATCCAAGTAATCCCATATACGATTTTGTGGCTGATTAGCAGCATAGACACTCAGATAAAACCTCAAAACCCGGTGAAGACAATCAAGTGCCATGTAGCGATGATTCTTATCCTGCATATCATGCACAGTATGCACTAATAATGAGTGAAACCAAGATATATATACTACTAAGCAGGCTTGTAAAGATGCTAATGTAGTCACAGGTGCTCAACATATATAAATAAGAAGCTGCTGTAATTACAACTGCACACATCAGAGTGCAGGGATGTGAAAACTGTTATTATGCATCTTTAATTAATTTTAATCTAATTACACGTAAACTTACTCTCAGAAGCTTGTACAATTGCTCCATGTGAGAGCTTAAATTATGATGAAATATAAGTGGATCACCGAGACAGAGAAGAAGAGTCACAAGTGGATATCCAACCTATTCATCCAATTATACACGTTCAAGACTAATTAGCAAAGAAAACATTATAAAACGATATTTAAAAAGATGACCGTACACCAAGATGTTTGCTCTGTTTCTCCATCCAATGGATTAGCTGCACTCTAATGCGTCCAACAGCCTCATACCAAAGTATCAGTGCAGGCTCTGCAACTGAAGGAGGCCACTGGCTTTTGCCACCATCGGAAAGTGGAGCCAGAATGTTAGAAAGCATGTTGCAAAGCGCATGATGAAGCTCACTTTTACGCTTGTGTGGAGCGCGGTTAAGAGGGTTTGCTTTTGCTACAAAGGAGGCAGACGCATTCAGCCCACCTTCGCTCTTAATCTGTAAATAATCATACTGTCACGGTCACTTCCTGAAGCCTGAAATTTCTAAGAAATCTAAGACATACCCCAAGCTTCAAGTATCGCATCCCATTCATGATGCTGAGAGTTTCGCTTCTTGCTACACTTGTATCAATCCGGCGAGTATTAAATTCCATGAAAAACCGCTCAGTGACAGAGCTGAATCTGTTAGTAGAAAGTAAAGAAGTAAATGGATTAGAGTGGTTAAAACAGGATAATCGTTTTTAGATATTTTTTCCTGCCAACTAACCTTGTGAATTTAAGTCCACCCTTTATTAATTTACAATTTAACATCCTTGGAGGATTAATAACAACTAACATTACAAGATGAAATACCTAATACGGGATAGTGCACCCAGGAGTTGAGCAACCAAGTCAAGAAGGAGACCCCTCAAATCGACCAGTGATGGGTATTCCACTTGGCTAACAACCCTGTAACGAAGGGGCACCAAGAACATGCAATTTAGCTTTTAACAGCTCGAACAAGGCACTCTATGATAAAATTATACTGTTTAGCAAATCAAGTAATTACAACAGCTCCAGATTCTGAGATCTCTACCTGTCAGCGTTAATTAGCCAATCAAAAACAAAATTCTCAAGTCCAGACCACAGTTTCTCTGCCATTCACACAAAATGTTATTCTTAAAGCAAGGTAGTATACACATTTTGTTGGAAAGAAACTGAATAGAGAAACTAACAAACCGGTGAGCCCTTCCTGTGGGCAACACTCCACAAAGCGAATACAAGCTGAGCAGAAGATGCACTCAACAGCCAACTGATTCCAGTAATGTAAAACCATATATCAGAAAAATGAAAAATAAGACCATGGATATTAGAGTTCTAAAAGAGTGGTAAGACTCGTAAGAGTACTGGAAAGCAGAGAGGTAAGAGTATAGCAGTCTGGTCAGTTGAACCTAGTTTGCATAGTTACCCAAACCAGTGGACTTGTTCCTTTGGAAACTCAAAAGAAAATACCTTTCTCTGGAAAGTTGACGCATCATTTGCACCTTTAGGTGATTCACTGCAAGGCAGATATAACCCCACACACTATGTTAGTAATGATCAGGAGTAGAAGTGAGTACGGCCAATCATAAATAACATCCAGTCAATAACTTTACGTATATGAAGTAAAAGTGTTATCCACTTAAGAATTATGATAAGCACCAAAGAGTCCATAAACTCAACTGGAACATGGAAGGTCAACGACATCTAAGCTAAAATAATGCAAGAAGTAATAGCCTACGGGAGATAGGTCTCTCAGACATATATCATTTGGACAAGAGTCAGATACCATATATCTATTAAAAGAGAGGAACAAAATTTACCCACCTTTCCCTCCATTTAAGTAGAGCTTCTAAAAGAGGAACAGGTGTGTGACGCGCAATCATTGCCAAGGAATCTAGCACTTGCTCATAAGCAGGATCTGATGGACGAAGGTACTGTCCATCCTGGAAACACCACACCAAGAACCATATCATTTACCCAAGACAAAAAAAAAAAGTGAAAAACTATACAAAACTATAGTCTGTAAGTTGCAGTCGCAACAGAATTTAACGTTATACTTCCATCAACCCTTACGCAAGACTAAGTTTCAACTATTAGGAAGGAAACTAACCTATATGCAGAAACGAGCATAAGATTTCAAATGTATAAACAAAAAGAGATTATTGAGGACGAACCTGAGCCTGAGCTGTCTCGATTCGCCGTCTTGCGAGAGGCAAGAAACGCTGAAGAAGCGCCTCTACTATCAATTTCGCCGCACTCCCAGACTTCATTAGGTTCAACAAGAATAGATCCCCTAATTTAAAAATTTCAACAAATTATAAGATTTATAGACCCGAATTGAACAGAATACGAGACTGAATCTCGTGAAATTCTCAAAATCAATCAGAAATATTAAAGAAATGCACCACAAATCACGAAACCATTCTAGGGTTTCGTTCGATCCGGCAAAAGAATCGCTTAGACATTTCTGTGATTGACGAGTTTCCTCCTTTTTTTTTTTTTCTGAAAGGTTACGGATGTTAAGTAAAAAAATAATCAGTACTTTCTAACAACATTAAGGTAGTTTTTTTTCTTAAACTGATATTATTGAGGTAAAAAAAATTTTGTTGTGAACAAATAACCTCGACAATAAAATTTAATTTATAGCCTAAATTTTTAAATGGAGCAGGATATATGAATCTATATATTGTATTGAAGTAGATTTAAATCAAACAAAATAATTAATTAATTAAACAGGTATTATTGACTTTAAGTTAACGAGTCTCGGAATCTTTTGTCTGTACTTATTTTTTGTCATCGTCTGGAAAGTAATTAGGGAAGCATTTCACTGATTAAGTTAAAATAAAAGACATTACAAGTTTGAAATTACAAATCGAAGTCACCAGTTTGAAAGTGAAAAGAAGGAATATGATTTAGAGTCAAGCATAACCAATAACCAATAACACTGAACAATGTCATTTTTTTTTGTCAAATCAGCACATTAATATATAACTCACAAATCAGCACAATAATGCTGGCTAGTAGTCTCGTCTGGATTAGAAAAGATCTTCAAGACTTTAGGATATGTAGCTATCTCAACTTGTCTTGGGTGGATAGATAAGAGACACTCCATTTAAAATAAAAGAAATGACAAGTTTTGTAAATATTTTAGTTACAAGCACTGTTTTAGCCTTTAGGACTCGTAATTATTATGCAGGGTTTGATTTATGAAAATGACATACCAAGGAATCGTATTATATATAATTTAAAATCTACATTCTCTGTCAAATGACTTCCAATTCAGTTAATCAGTTATTTCATCCCTTATACCAGTCCAAGCTAGCTTGTGGTACAGTACTTGCTATTCTACAGTGTACCGTAAGCGTAACAACATCAAATAGATCCTATCTAAGTTCCTGTACTACTCTCATCAGGAGACTTCACTAGAGCTTCAAGCACATTGGAACACATGTATAGGTCTACGCTTTCTTTTAGTCTTTCTTTCTGTCTGATTCTCTCTCTGTAAACAAAGGCAGAAGCTGTTCTTTTTCTCTGGTCCTTGCAAAAAACTTGTCTATTTTGTTGTCCTTCTTACATGTGAAGCTCAAGCCATGGGGTGACACTGTTCTGAAAGAATCTCTCATCTTCTTGTTGTTTGAGAGCTTGGAAGATTTCTGAGAATCTAGTGGAAGCCATCTTATCAGTTGAAGAAATAAGGTGAATCTAACACCACTTTTAAGTCCAAATCTCCTCGTTCGGGCAGAGGAGGAAACTCTAAATGAGGAAACGATTGCTCAAAGCTCTCCAGCAACTGTTTAAAAGAGGAGAAAACACAAACTCTAGTTCATAATCAACCTTCCACATGCCATTTATACTTAATTACTTGAACATAGAGACACAGATGAAGTTTACATTCTCTAGTATGGGTTGCGAATACAGCTCAACAAACTTTTCTCGTAGTATTCTGTTTAATTGATCTACGTCGCACGCATGTGTCCAATATGAGTCATGAACTCCTGTTAGAATATATTTGCAAGCAATGTGTTAATTGACACAGGACCACAGTTTATAGAAGATGAAGGTATAAAGATTTAATATTTATGAAAAAGGGCAAAACCTGCAAAACACACGCCTGCTTTTTTGCATGCAACTGCAGTCATCATCATATGAGACCCGTCGAGGGAGTGAATAAAATTTGGAGGAAAGGCTGTCCTCTGTCGCCTGATAATGACCTACAAGACAAAATAAAAAGATCCCAAGAAATTCTTTTAGGAATAGGCCTCTGCACCGTAATTTCTTTTCTTGCATATCTACTGTTTATAAGCAAAATTAAGGTAAAGCTGAAGCAGACCTTTTCAGTCTCACACTGGAGCGATAAGGTCTGGAGGGATGTCTTAACCTGCATTTATTTAACGGAAATTAAAGACAGACACACATTTAGGTAAAGAAAAGAGAGCAATGGTGTTCAAAATATTGTTATACACTCAATTAACTTTTCGTAAGACATACAAGTTTCGTTCCCATTTGGTGGTAAGGTTGTACAACAGGAAGACCTAATGGTGTAGTCCATCGAACTGTTTCATTTTCTGACGCAATAATCTGCTCATAGAAACAATGTTTTTAATCCAGAATTATTAGACGTCCACAAAAGCAAATTTTATAGACGCTTAGAAAAATGTATACACACCTTTGCACATTCACCAAACCAATGCATAATGGCGCGTGCAGCTTCAAACATCTCATCTATAGCATTTAATGTTACCTGCCCCAAACATGACAAAAGAAAATGACTATCTCCTCATGGCATTATTAATTTTGATAAGCTACCAGAGTACATGAAGAAAGTTGTAATTAATCATTTCATTAAGCACACGTTCTTTCAAGATCAAATGAATGAGATGTGCCAAATAAAAAAGTTTCTAGTGTCATTGCTTTCATGTGTGGGTAATATATACCTTTGCTGCATAACAAGCCGCCCCAAATATTTCTTTTTCATCATTAAATGAACTGCGCTCCTTCAACCTTCTCTTTATTTGATCCCGAGCACCTATATAGGTGACACCATAGACTGATGTCATAACTGTCTGCTTTACAAGCTTCCGATCCACCTATAGGTAAAAACCATTAAACGGTAACAGCTGATTAGTTATGTGACTGACTAATAATGTACCCAAACAAATACATATCAAGCAGTTTGCTCACACGCCCATATATACATTAGACCAACCATTAAAATCTATATTTGTAAATCACAATGGTTTGCGAGGATATATAAATATCAGGCAACTTGCTCACACGCCAATACTATATACATTAGAAAAAAAATCATTAAAACCTATTATTTGTGATTTACAGTGGTCTGCGAGAATACAATATATGAGATTTCTGCTCATTATGTAAACAAGTAAGTGAAAACGAGATGCAGAAGGCTAAGAAATGGAAAATAATGAAAATAGTTTCAGAGACGAACCTCGTTGAGTAATTTTCTTGCACGCAATGCTTCAGGAAAAGCTTCAGGATCCCTGTCTGCATCTCGGCGCATAATATTAAGAACCCTGCAGTGCATATGCATATGAAATTTTGATTCACACTTTTCTCAGATTAAAGTTAAGTTAGCTTTGAGTGGTAGAGGCAGAGCTTACCTGGTAGCTATTTCTGAATAAACATCTGCTGGCTTCTCACCTGCAACTAGGTTAACAGCTTCTGCTCCTAACTGGTAATCATTTTTTTATCCAAAAATCTAATAAGAAAAAAGGAGAAGCAGCCACGAAAAAATATCCATAAGAAACTAATAACAAGAGAATTACTGTGTCTCTCCCAAGAGCGGCATAATGCTGCAAACCATTGCAGGAACCATCCTGGCCAGTACCAAAGTGACAGAAGAGAGGTTCATATTAAGGCACATACATATTGAAAGAGAAACTACAACTTAAGAGTTGACAAAAATTTTAAGCCAATAGGAGTTGACGTCAATGTGGCAACTTCTGCCAGAAAGTACCTGATGTACAGGAATATGTGAGAGAACGGTCTCCGGGGATGGGCTTCTCAGAGCTTCGGTCAAATTTATGCACACAGACAAGCACTGAAATGGGTCTTCAGCCTGCAGCCACCATCTGCTTCCTTCAAGTGGTCTGTCTGCCGAATCAAATATGTCATCCAAGTGACTTTCGGTAAAAGCCAGCCGTCCCTCAAGTGATAACTTATCTACACCACCAGCATACAAGTTTGCTAAATGTATCTTCAGCCATTGTAATCCTGAACTCCCAAGAGGCCTACCCTCAGCAAACTCCAAAACACCCCGACACAAATCAGAACCCAGATGATTTAAGTGTGGGGGCATGGGATATGCACGTCCTCGGAAGTCAATATTGTGGGGATAATAAAAACCTTCCTCATCTTTCATTTTTCGTGCTACCTGCCCACACATAAACACTTACAAACAGAACTCTCAAAATGGCATATTTACTTGGATGCCAGAAAGTTAAAAAGCTCACCGAAAGCTTGAGTTCCGTGTCACAGCGCAGAGAATGTCTCTCGCTGTTCTCCTTTTTAGCAGATTTGACTTCCCACTTCCATTTCTTAAGAATGCCCTCATCTTCAGTATCAGGCTTTTCTGGTAAAGGAACCTGCAATTTAATTAAGGAAATCAAAGAGGCCTCGTGCACAAGGGATAAACATATGTCTGGCCAACAACAATTAATGTCAAACTGTGCAAAAGAAAAACAGTAATCATTATAAGACCAATGTAGTACATGGAGTAACTCACATCGCTGCGATCCACCAGATCAGCAGCACATCCGCCACTGCTCCATATCCTATCTATGACCGTCAAGACTCGCTTATTTACTCTCCATTTAGTACTTCCAAGCGTATCCAGGGCCTATCAATGGTCCATAAAATGCTTACAGAAATTAAAGCCGTAACTGATTTCCCCACCTAACGAACGTGAAGAATCAATAATATCTGACCTCAAAGACTGGTTTTAGTTGTCCATTAGGTGCACTCTTAAGTGCCTCTCGTTGTTTCTTAGCTCCATGAGTTTTCATTATATAAGACTCTAAGAACAAGTAAGCACCTTTGTCGTAACTGGGAACAACACAAAAAGAAATTGAAATGACTTACAAACTATCTACCAAGCTTCTGATGAAGAAATGTTGAAAATACTTGATGCTATACAAATGTAATTTTCGTTTCTTAAACGTATATAGATTAGCTTTAAGGTTCCTATCGTATCTGTGTAACTAGAATTAGTCGCAAAATAACGTACACTAACTTTTCCCAAACTGAACAATTCACAATGGAATTTATCTTTCAAATGCAATGTTAATCAGTTGGGATAAAGAACGCTCATTTACCCCGACCATTTGAGAGGGGGAACCAACATTGGCATGTACGGCACCACTGCATATCTCCCCTGCACGACAAAAGAAGACAAAGCAACATTCACGCTTCCTACAATATAAAATTTAGATGTCTGAGTTATACTTTAGCCTACCAATCCTAGATATATTCAGTCTTAGTTACAGGTGCCACCCAAGTCAAACCCTCTATATATATATATATAACATTCAACAAAATGAACATAAACTTCTCCAAGTTCTGAAAGAAATTCAATATTACTTCTGGTGATTTGGTTTAAATATATTCTGATAACAAACCAAATATAATAGATCACCTACACTTTTTTCCAAGCCTTTTCGGACCAAAGGGTCACACTCGATTACACCATATTTTCTCCCAGAATTCCTGACGTACAAGAAAGGCATTAAAATGAGTCTATGACATTCAGAACAAGAAGAAAGCACTAGTTGAAAATCTTAGACCGAAATTCCTCACATGCTTCCTTTTGCTACTGTCCTGAAGGTATGCACAAATGCAGGTCGGACATTAGGCAAATCATTATCCTGCTGATCTGCTGGAGACTGTATATAAGCTACTCTTGCCAATAAATCTATTAGACGACTTCCAACCTGGGATATGAATTAGCATATATCAAACTTGTTAGGAACTTAATGCTGCAAACATAAAAGTTCTTGACATCTCCAGCAATTTCGTAGCCAAGCATATACACACCTTAGCCCTAACATCTGCAATCCATGGTTTTGTAGAGTCATGTGACTGCAAGATCTTTCTAACTGCTGATAACTTCTGTTTCTTTATCAATTCATTGACCTTTAATCTTATCTTATCTTGTTCCTTCATTGCAGTTCCATGATCAACTTCTGTGCCCTCCTCATTGCCATCCCCTTTTCTCTTCCTGGTCTTTTCCAGGAATGTGCATATTCTTATCTATCAATTCATAGAAAAAAGCACCACATGAATACAAGACATCTAAAACACCTAAGAATCGATTAATCAAAGACAAGAAGGAATTTTACAAGCTACTAGAAGAGAATTAATGGGAATTATATGCTTGATTACAACTGTTACATTATAAATGAAGGAGTCGCACTAACATATAATGGTCCTAATAGTAAAGCAAAAGTTTATGCTTTGTGTTCAGGCTCACAATTCTAGTATCCAGCTACATGAGAGTAAACCTTACAAGGTTTAGGTTCACTTATGGGAAAACAGTTCTTAGAAACTAAAATTTCCACTAGAACCTACTACCGACAGATGATCAGAAATAAATAAACAGAAACCAGAGAAAGATCAAGCAACCCAACCTCTTGTTCAATAGCATCGCCTACTGAACACGCAGCATGAACAACCTTAACGCAACCGTTATCACCACCACTCATCAAATGCCCCATCATCTTATGCATTGTGATAACAGCTATCTTGTCGGCCGGCAACTGATCAAGGTAATGTGCATAAGTTGCTTTGCTCTTCCCTAATCTATATAATTCCTGCTCTTTAGCAATTGCATCTCGTAACGGTTCGAACCAACCAAGAAACAATGACTTCATATACGGCAGATTGGGTGCAAGCTTTTGCTCACACATATCCTTCAAAAGCTCACTGTACTCCGCAGCGGCTTTTTCCCATTCTTCCGTCTCGATCGTAACTTGTCTTCGCCACAGATTATGATACTTGGTGCGACCCATTCCACTATAATCTTGCTTCTTCATCCGCCACGATCGATTATCCTCTCTCTTCTTCTCTTTCTTCATTTCCTTCAACAATTCATGTACCTCATCAGCAACCGAAGGCTCTTCCTCCACATCAGTCGACGAAACCTCTTCCGCTAAGCTCGTGTACCCTCTAGCCAAAGACCCGTTAAGGCAGCCCTCTGCCTTGGAGAATGCCAACCCGACTCGCTCGGAAAGGTCTGCTGATCTCGTGATGCCACTTAAACAAGGAATACCCACTTCGTGACATCCTGCGTCCGAGATGGAACCGAACACCGAAAACCGAAATCTCAATTTTTTCGAAAAACTAGAAGACTCCTGAGGAAATGAAAGAGAACCACCAGTTTGGAAACCGGCGTTTAATCGAGCTGATGACCTTGAAATTGCTTGTTGAGCAATGTTTCTCCACATAGGGAAGGATTTGGAAACCGAGTTTCGACAAGAAATCAAGGGTTTATGCAATGGAATTAAATGATCAAATACTCTAGTCTGATTTGCCAAGAACACTGGAGTTTGGGCACTGGACATCAATCGATCTTAGAATGAGTAAAATCGATAAAGCAAAACAAAAACAACAGGAGATTGAAGAAAATCGATCGCATAAGAAAGGAAAATCAGAGCTAATTGGCAAATTGGGAAGACTTTCATAGAGGGAAGAAAAAAAAAACAAATGGTGAGTAAGATAACACCACGAAGCCGCCTTAAACCCTTTCTTAAAAACCCTTGCTTTCTAACTTCTACAAGACTCTGTTTTGTTTTGATGTTTTTTTCTGATTGTCTCTTTTTTTTGCTTGTCAATGTTCTCATATTGTCCTAAATTTTCTGCACCGTAATATTTGAATATGGCCTTTACTACGGCCCATAGTCTCTTTACAGAGCCCAGTTACATAATTAAAGAAATTTAAGATGATTTTGTAATAAAATATATTTAATTATATAAATCTGAAAGAAAGATATGGTGTTATATTTTTATAAAATGTTTATGTAATGTTAATAATTTGGATCTGTATGTTTACGGATCCAAAAATTCAAATATCTACAGATATCGAATTTCTAATATTTATAGTATTCCGATCAATAAATAATAAAACACGAATCGAATCCAAATATCTTAAAATTTGTCGATATTCGATCCCTATCAAAAATTATTTGATATATAGACAATAGGTAATTGTTTTACAGTAATTGTATATAAAAGTTATCATCAAAATTATATACAGAACACAGACGAAACTATAATAGTTTTGTAGGATGTTCTTTTTATCATAAAACTTATTTTGAGTTTAGTTATTAATATACTTTGGAAAAAAATGAACTGGTACAGTGTGCTCCAAAATAAAAATAATTATAGATCCGCCACTGTTCTATATAGGAAATAATTAGCTTTCGTAAGCGTTCGAATGTAATTCTTGTTTCCACTTTAGCTAATGAATCTCCAAAGATAAATAAAATTGTGGTAAGAGAATAGTGATTTCTAGATTGGTCATGGCTATAACAAAACCAGACAAGCTCTAAAAACACAACACAACTCAACAAACTACTCATACTTGGTTCTCACACATGATTTTTCTATGTCGTGAGGGTTTCAAAGAAGAAAACAGCTCATTTGTCTACTTATAGTGATAAAAGAAGAGGTATGGTTACATGACATATGAGACCATGTCTGGTTCAGAGGACCTGGTCGGGTGGTCGTCGTAAAGGATCTCATGGATATGAAGTGTGGTGATTAACTCTTACTGTTCTAAAAGATCTTTTGATTTGTTTTTTTGTTCATTTGCAAAAGGTCAGTTCTAAATTTCCTTGTTTTGTAAATCTGTTTCCTAGCCATTGATGGATTCCTGCTCTGTAATAATACTTCTTCAAAAGAATTTACATGTGTCTAAACCGATTTTGGAATTTATGGTAACCGGAGGAAGATACATTACTAGTATAATGGGCTTAATTTTGGGCATGAGTCCTTGGGTTTAGTATAGTTTTCGTGATCCATCTCTATATTATTAGTTAATGTCATTTTGGATTATCATTATAAAGCTAAATATTTCTCTAACTTATTATTTATTTAGGTGTGGTAATATTAGTATTAAAATAGCTAAAACCAGCCAAGCTGGATTTGGTCAAGTCATCATTTGTGAACTATTGACTGGAAAATCTCAATTATATGATATGATTTTGCACCCCCAACTTGAAGTACAACTTGAACTAGCTTCAAAAGTCCAAATCATTCACCCTCTAGATTATAAAAGTAAAATTAAAAATATTTTCGTTAGTATGTTTCCGGCATGAATTCTCTTTTTGTATCAAAATGTTTTGGAAAATATGAATATTAATGATACAAAAAAAACTGAATATATAAAATGTTTTTTTTCCACTAGCATACTATATATAATATATATCTAGGATTATGCCCACGTTATAGCGTGAAATTTGTTTTTTTTTTTCAATTCGGGTTTATTTAAATTTTTAGAACCGTGTTTATATTTTAAATATTGTTTTAGAACTCTGATACCCAAACCAAAATCAACCGGAATTAGAGGAATCAAACCCAACAAAATAACCCCAATAGATCTTAAATCTACGTATTTGAAAAACCACACCAAATTCAAACTTGTACCAAATCAAGAACCAAATCTATAAATTTATTATATTTTTTATAATTTTTATATAAAAATACTTGAATCTAAATTCGATCTATACCAAACTAAACTTTGTCCGAAAAATAATATAAATCTTAATATATAAGATGTTATACTATTAAAATATAAAGCTTGCCAGAAATAATAATCACACATTTTATTCTCAAAATAAATGATTAATTTTCTCTTGACCTCGGTTTTGTCTTTAGTCAGGCTTCTTTCCATAGGTTCGAGTAATTCTGACATTTAAATATTTTTCACTCCCGTTTAGAAATTAAGTTCTTCATTTAGGAGGTGTACTTAATCACTATAAAAAAATTAATATTGTCTCTTGCTTTATCAGTTTGAGTAATTTTATTCAAGTTTTATTTATAATCGATCTAACTTTTTTCTCATTTTAGTTTAATCTAAATTTTTTTAGGCTTAGTTAACGAGGATATCTCTGTCATCTGTATTTCAAATATATAATGTTGTAACCGTAGTTTTCTTTAATATATTTCTAGAGTAAAAAAGAATTAATAAACGCGTTGTCTCGTTTGTCAAGCCAACAAATATTCTCTCTGAATAAAACGAAAATAAAAATAAAATTTCAAATATGAAATGCAGCAGTTTGCTCTTGATCTCTTCTCCATCAGTTTACTTTATGGACGAGGTCTCTATGTAGATTGACTTTGCTTATAAGCGGAAAAAAGAAGAGAACACTATATTTCTTACAGATCAAAGCCCTAGATCTTTGCTTCTTCTGGCTAGGTAATTGATTACAGTCTTCAATGGCTTTTTTCTGTTTCTAGGATTTCGATTTTCCAATTCTTGGAAGGTATGAATGCTTTTGGCTTTGATTTTTGTACTTTCTTACGTCTTGTTTCGTGATTTTGATGGAACCCAGTTCACTTTGATCTCGATTAGCTGAGAGGACAATCGAAAGTTCCTAAATTTATTCGACTTCAGTAGTATTAGAGAACAAGTTGTGATTTTGGACTATGGTTTCGTAATAACTCTGGGGATTCGCCCAGAAAAAGATAAAAAAAAGTTGGATATTTGATTTACCACGGATCTCTCTATCTAGTTTTGTTATATCACAGAAACGAGCACTTAGTATTTGAAGAAAAGAAAAAAAAATTCTTTAATGCTCATTCCCACATTTGGAAGTTGGTCAAACGATCAGTTTCTGAGAATCCATGAGAAGCTTGTATCATTGATTTAGTTGATATTAATCTAGTGATAGATCCTATGCTTGTGCGAGAGGTGTTTGTGATGTGCGGAGAAGTTTTTGTTGCTTGTTCTTTTTGTGTATCACCGATGTTGGTAACCTTGTTTGCCTAGTTTATGAAGCCTGGAGTGTAGATGATTATCATGCTAAAGTTTGATATCATAATTGAATTTCTAGTAATAATGGTTATGCTTCATGGTGCAAAACCTTGATTGTATCAGGAAAGATATTTTGGAAACAAAAGATTCCATTATTGACTTCAATTCTCTTATGGTTTGCAGTATGATATCAAAATGGTGAATAGAAGTGATTTAGTAGTGATTGGTATTTCGGTCGGGCTTGCACTTGGTCTCTTGCTCGCTCTGCTTTTGTTCTTCGCCATAAGATGGTTCAATGACCGCTCTCACCTAAGGCGATGCGCTAATGAACAGAATACGCCTACTCTACCGGTTCACACTGCTAAAAGAGGCATAGTAAGCCCTGGTGATAGCGTGAACACAGAATCAGAGCCACCTGAGAATGCAGCACCAACTCAACATCAGCCTTGGTGGAACAACCATAACAAAAATCTCACTGTATCTGCATCCGGCATACCT
This sequence comes from Lepidium sativum, assembly GCA_023374145.1. Classification (NCBI taxonomy): domain Eukaryota; kingdom Viridiplantae; phylum Streptophyta; class Magnoliopsida; order Brassicales; family Brassicaceae; genus Lepidium; species Lepidium sativum. The sequence goes on from JAKUCM010002110.1 coordinate 26,951, forward strand.
ATATATCACTACAAGTGAGTATTCCATTGACTTTGCGTGAATCTGTTATTTGGGTTCTGGTAGCTTATGGTCTGGAAGTTCTTCAGGGATATTCAGAAAGCAACACAAAACTTCACAAAGGACAAGGATCTTTTGGTCCTGTGTACAAAGCAATTATGCCCAATGGAGGATTAGCTGCTGCGAAAGTTCATGCCTCTAATTCAAGTCAAGGAGACAGAGAGTTTCAAACTGAGGTAAGCGTACAGATCAACTCTTTTCCCTGGTCCATGGCATAATGTGATAACACAGCGGTGCTGTGTTTCTTGTTTCCAGGTATCTTTACTTGGGAGGGCTGCATCACCGAAATCTTGTGAACTTGGTAGGATACTGCGTTGACAAAAGTCACCGAATGTTGATCTATGAGTTCATGAGTAATGGAAGCTTGGAGAATCTTTTGCATGGTGGTGAGTCATCCTTTGTTTTCTTTTACAGAGTCGCAGTAGGAGATTGATTACTGTAGTGTTTCACAAGACTTTTTAAATTTGCTTTTCAGGTGAAGAAACTCAAGTCTTGACGTGGGAAAGAGCGGCTTCAAATCGCTCTTGACATCTCCCATGGCATTGAATACCTTCACGAAGGGGCTGTACCACCAGTTATCCACCGTGATCTTAAGTCAGCAAACATATTACTAGATCACTTAATGAGAGCCAAGGTAAGAGAGAGCAAACATTAAACACAGTTATTCAAAAACTGTTTGGTTAAATTCCTTAGGAGATGGTTTTTTCTTCTTCTTTTTCTTGGTAGGTTGCAGATTTTGGGTTGTCAAAAGAGATGGTTTTTGATAGAATGACTTCCGGATTGAAGGGCACTCACGGATACATGGATCCAACTTACATTTCGACTAACAAATACACGATGAAGAGTGACATTTACAGTTTTGGTGTTATCATTCTTGAGCTTATTACTGCAATCCATCCCCAACAGAATCTAATGGAATACATCAACTTGGTAAGCTAAAAAGATGCTTAATTACCAAATTTCGAAATAAACTTTTGGTTTCCAACTTATTGATCATGTTCTTGTGATGATCAGGCTTCAATGAGTCCAGATGGTATCGATGAAATACTAGATCAGAAACTAGTAGGCAATGCAAACATTGAAGAAGTGAGGTTTACTGGCAAAGATTGCAAATAGGTGTGTGCATAAGAAACCAAGAAAAAGACCATCTATTGGAGAAGTCACACAGTTCATACTAAAGATCAAACAAGGTCAGTCTCGAGGAAGAAGACAGGACACAATGTCTTCATCGTTTAGTGTTGCTGATGGGGAATATCTGTCAAGAGTGATTAGCAGGATTAAGGATCAGCATGTTGAGTTAGGGTTATTGGCTGGTCTTAAAGAAGAGGATCAACAAGAGAGAAACAATACAATAACATTGTAACTCTTTACTCCTTTTAGGAAGATTTTTTTCTGTACATATTACCACATGAGTCTCAAAATCAAGATTTTAATCTCTTCTGTAGAAAGGAAATGCGTTTTTGCTTGCTCACAAATAAATAAAAATCTGAAGTTATGTTTTTGGCAAAAAAAAGTAGAGTCACATATTCTCATTAATAGTGAGGACTTTGTTTTGTTTTTGTCAACTAAATGAAGAGTTTTAACACATCAAAACCGAAGTTAAAGGACATCCAAAATATATATATATATATATATTATATATATATAATTAAAAAAATCAAATATGTAAAAATAATATTAAACCCCATAAACAATAGCCACCCGTATTTGAAAGTGATTGAATTAATAATGATATCTTCATCAACTTTTCCGTACTTATTGTGCTGCGAAAGTTAAGTGTCTCGGTGGATCCAATCCAACAATTGCTAAATCCAATTCATAAAGTTATTGAACGGGAGCTGTTTACAACACAACAACAAAAGCTATCCAAACGGCTCAAAAATAATTTAATGTAACACACTTGTATAAAACTGAAATAATACAGGAGTATATAAATAAATGCAATAAAGGAGATGATCATAGTGTCAAAGAATATATACAAATTGGAGAAAACGAAAGTACATTCTTGTAGTTACTACGTAATCACTTTGGTATCGATTTTGATGAGTGGTCTTGGATCACTCATTAATAATATTATAACTCTATTAAATGTTTCTTGGATCACTCGAATACACTTGATATACTGTGTATTTCCTCCAGATATAGTTTCTCTTTTAATTTTACAACTTCATAATAATTAAAAATTGACATAATGAGTTAGTGAGCCATGGCCAAATTCCATTTGTTCAGTGAATCATTGCAAACGTTAAACAGTGTTTTGGTTGTAAAACCAAACAGTTCGTGTTGTGGTTTAGTTGGCTTTGAACTTTTGAACCCAAAGTAATATTCAACACAACAAAATAGGTGAAATTTAGTGATCTTGTACTAACCAATTTCATAGGACTCGGATTCCACTTATGTGTTGAGTTAGTGAGGTACATGGAAGTAAGCAGGTGAGAATTAGTAATTGTCATCGTCTTTAATCCATATTCGAGTTCAGATAAATATATTACTCTATAGAACAGAACTATAGTTTTGTCAAATTAAATTCTTGAAAAAAATGTTAGTAATCTAGTATTATTTCATAAATTTTATAACCTAACATTAGCAAAATGAAATATGAATAATGTTGTAGCTGTTCACACAGTTTAAATTTCCAGTTAATCGTCCAAACTTGAGCAATGTTGTAAATTGACAATCTAAAATGGTAAATGGTATTAGTGATTTGATTTTTTCTTTCACAGAAAAAAAATGTTGTTCTTCATGTAGACAACATATGCTAGCTATAGAAAATAACTAAACTTGGATTAAATTTATCGAGAGAGAATGATATATATCAACCAAAGGTTTAATTACAGAAGATGGCACTTTTTATTTAGCTAACAAAACTGGCAAGGCCATGGATACCAAATGACAGTTCTTCAGAGACCCTTTTTAAAAACTTTACATTGATAAGCTTCAAATCAACATTTCATCTCTCCATCCATTGAAGCTCTTTCAGAAATATAGACACCAAGAATCCTAAATAACTTCAATCTCATTGTAAATTCATCTTTCAGACTGTAGTATATTAGAGCTATAGACTTGATACTTCAGCTGTCTCTCACCAATGGTGAAGTCACAGTATTCAAATGACTCTCAATGGTTCATCTAACAGCTGCAGACATTCTTGCGGGTTGGCATAGAAGTAGTCTTCTTCCTTTGGTTTATTGGGAATTACTAACCGTCTCCTAGGGCTTCCCATTTGAGTAGAATGTAATGCCTTCACCCTCGATGAAAATACATCCCAAGTCAACGATCCTTCAGTATATATATCTATCAGTTTCACTAGGAACTTCCTATTTAGCTGGATTGTCTTCTTGAACCCCAAGAATCTGAAGAAAAAAATGGTGTTAGCCTCAAAATGATAAATATGAAACGAAAGAAAGAATAAAACGATATATCACCTGCGATGACCTTCAACCACTCTTGCCATGTTCCCATCATTGGTTGGAACAAATATATCACTCTCAAGAGCTACTAGGTAATCAAGTGCAGCCATTTGAGATGAATGATTCCGGCAAAAGTCAAGATCAGAGGGTTCCAATAGAGTTTCTTTCCGGACCTGAGTTAGTTGACAATGAGGTTAATGTAAGAAAAGAAGTTTGGTGAATTGGAAATGAGTACTTGATTTCTCCTACTAACCACGTTTGGAAAAGCATCTGTTAAAGCCTTCATCCGCCTTTGACCGCCGTAGATTTCTCCAGCGGCTATGTAAATTTGAACATTACGGTCAATACCCAACGCAGTAAGTGTTAGAGCAGTTTCCTCAGGAGTTAAAGGGCAAAGGCCTTCTTTCCTCTTCAGCTCAGAGTTTATGACTTTCTCTTTCCACCATGGATAAGCATATCTAGCAACAATAATAATTTACATCAATCAATATATCAAAGTCGGAATAAAAAGCAAGAAGATTTTTTGGTTATACCTCATTCTCTTTAGTTCTTCTTCTTCCTCAGGATTGCAACCACGTGAGCAACCAGAAAATGCTAACATATCCATTTCATATCTGAGATGCAGAACGAGAAAGGGACCTTTCTCCCTCAGAATCTTGACTACTCGGCTGCCTAATTCCTCAATCTGAGGAGTAAACTTCAGCCCGTTGAAATTTACTCGGCACCTCAGCTTCTGAACCTCTATAGGCAGCCCATTATTAGCAAGTCGAGTATCTGTTCTGTTCAGATGTAAGACCTTATGTTTCTTCACCAGTGGAAGAATCTGTTTCCAAATATACGTTTTAGTTTGAAAAACTTAGTAAAAAGCAAAGTGAGGACGAATTATAAACGAAAAGACCAAACATAAAAATTCACCTGATTTTGGTAGTACGTCATATTCGACCAACTAATAGGAGGCATTTCGTGGTACATTCCAAGCTCAACCCTTTTCTTAAGCCTTGGAGGTAACTCTTTGAGTATCCGAACTTCATCTCTCAACGAACTTATGAAGTGATCCACATCGAATATGTCTTTAAACTCACTGCCCCGAAGAAGAGTAAAATATTACGAGATTTTCGAATCAGAAAAAGGAAACAAAAATAGAGAGTTCACAAAGAAGCTTCACGTGAGACGGATGAGATACATACCTTGGATCATTCCAAAACGACGTCTTGTCAAGCTCTGGCACAATCAGTGTAACATTCAAGTATCTAGCAACAGTTACCATGTCGCATATCTGTAGAGAGCAGACCAAAAAAAGTAAGCAAATCATATCACCAAAAGATGGATCTTTGCTAAGAGAAAGCAACTACCAAGGGTTCACCCTGTCATCTTACCGCTGCTCGCATCTGATTGAGTCCTCCATTGCACGAAACCATAAGATAACCATTATTCTGATAATACCCTGAGAGAAAAAACAAAAGATAAGTTTGCAGACCCTCATCTCCAAGTTTAGCTTACATTATTCGATTCAACAACAAATTTGAAAAATCACAACTTCTCTAAAGAACTTACTTTTCGGCGGAAATGCGACTTTTGTGGGAAGAGACTTCATTTCAATGGCGGTGGACAAATCATAGTGATTGAAACAAGAAGGCCAACCTTTAAACAATCTTGGTCCCCACATCTCTCCTAAAGCCATCAAATGAACGAAACAACTCCAAAGCAACAATATAGTAACAGCGCGAATCATCCATAAGCTCATACGAGGCCTTGAAACAAACGAGTTCTTGAGTTTCTCAACTTTGTCATCTCCCAATAGCTTAACTTTCATCTCCCAGAGTTTCCTGTGGTAAAGAAACTTCTCCATTTTACACATTGTTTTCCTTAATTACCTACCCCACTACTCTCACATCTATTGTCTTAGTTCCCAAAACAAAAACCCTCAGAGAAATTTCATCGAACACTTATGTGGTAAAAAGTCAAGCACAAGCTTCTTCTTCAACTTGGTCTCTTCTCAATATATAAGTAAAAAAGACTGCAGATTTATAAGGACGAAAGAAAAACAATAAAAATAGATTGGAATAAATCTGATGGAGATTGTTTAATAATCCTAATAAGACTCAAAGAAAATGTGATCTCCACATAATGTGAGCATTATTCACACCTCGATCTTCGCCTCAATCTGAATAAAACCCAGATCTTGCTTAATTAATAAAAAAAGAAGAATCTGAGGTTCATTTAAGAAGAGAGAGTGACAACATTCAACACTGAGCAACAGCAACCCAGAAAAAGAAAAATCTCAATTGAAGACAACACTTCAAGTTAAAGAAAAATGAGACAAGTCTTTGAAATTCCGCAATGGCGATCGATCAAAGTAGCCGCAATAAAGGGCAATACGTGGTAAATTGTTTTCTTAATTAAGTAACCCGGTGGGTGTTGACCGGAGGTTGAAGATGAAGGACGTCGGAGAAATCAGGAGAAATTCGGTGTGGAGAATAAAGAGACCAGAATGTGGCAAATTCACCACTTTTTTCTACCAAAGAGGAAAAAACAAAAAAAAACAGTCTTTAGGTTTTTTCTTATTTGTCGGCAAAATCTATAATTTATATAGTTTTTTAAAAACGGAATAGTGAAAGAAATTTCTTTTTATATTTTTAGGGTAATTTGATTCTGAATTTTGGTTGACCAAATACATTCAATCTCTTCTTCTTTTTTTAACGTAGTAAGTAAAATAATATATTTGAAGATTTAATTATATATAATTCATATTTATTAAGTTTAGCGTCCAACTGTCATTAAGCTAAACTAATCCACATGTTAACTGCGGAAACTATTTAACAATTATAGAATGTGCAAAGACCTTTGAGTGTTTTAATCCGATCCTATCTACTTAATTAAGTTAATTTTATTTTCTTTGTTTTTTCTCCTATTTTTCTTGCTAATTGATTCTTTCTGGATTTTTTAACAAAAGTAAATGATAACAAAATACTATATATTTAAAATTGTAAAAATAAATTAAAACAAAATACAAAATTTTTAAATGGCATATTCTGGACTTGTGGATCTCTCGTTTTGCGACAGCCATGGACAAAGAGAGATCCAAAGATTATTAAATATTTTGTACATAAATAAAAGTAGGTCTTCAGTTTGTATATAATAATAATAAATATATATATATATATATGGACCAACTCTATTCATTGCTCACAGTTGTCATTTATCAATCCAGAATAAAAAATGTATTATTATTCTAAAGAGAATTCAACTAAAAAAGAAAAAGAAAAAACAAGGTTTATCAATAACAGCTTGTACCTTGATTTTAATTGAAAGATGGTATAAACTTGGACTACAGCCGAAGGAATAATCATTTTAATGTCGAAGTCTTTGTATTCAAAAGAAACATATAGTATAATTTCGAGAGAAGAACATATTAAGATTTTCTTTTTCTTTTAACCAATGGTTTTGTTTTTTGTGTGAACAAAGTGATTTAAGGGTATATATAGGAAATGAAGTAGTGGATGGTTAGAGAGAAACTGATATGTTTCGTTATGAACCATGTAACAAACATATATAGATAATATTTAATCCTTTACTTAATTCTAAAAATTAGCCATTAATACAACCATATTGAGATGTTTTTCAAAATTAGAAATTGTCTTTCTTTTCGGAATTACATCAATTATTTTGTCCTTTAAAAAAATCAGTTGAATCTTGTTATATTTAATTACAAACTAACAATATAAATTAAATGTTGGTGCTATTGAATCTATGATTTTGATATAAGCTACATATTTTAACAAAATTGTCTTTTCTCATGATACTTTTTAACTAGTCTTTTTTCGTTTTAAAACATTATAAAAAGTATTAAATTATTAGACTTATGATAATAAATAAACCATGATTTTATAAAAAATAAATGGTTCAATTAACTTGTTCTTAATTTATCTAAACACCATGATATGTATACAATATTCTATTTTTAGGTGTCTTTTTTAGTGTCGTTTGCATATATTTCTACACATTTGCATATATCTTAGATCCAAATAACTTAATTTGTATACTTTGCATTTGCATAACACATGTTGCATTTAAAGAGCTTTTAGGTATTTGGAGAGCACAAATTGGAATAATGAAAAAAGAAAACAGGACCAACACGACGTATCTAATCAAGCTCCATATTAAGTCTCTAGTGAAATCTCTTGTCGAGTCCACTTGAACTCCAGGTCGAGTCTTCAATGGAATCTCTGGTCGATTCTCTGCTCGAGTCTCTAGTCGAGTCAGTGAAGTCCAACCTCTGGTCGAATATTTGAACTGTACCATCCGTGTTGACTGCTCTACTTGAGTTGGTGGTCGAGTCTTCGCTCGAATGGACCCTATTACCAATCTACTTGACGGGCCACTTCAGTAGATAAGCCAAAATTTTAATTAGAATTGGTCACTCGATGGGCACTTGTAGATGGGCCGAATTATTTTAGGTTTTTACTAAATTCAGTATAAATAATTTTGGTGGTCGCATAGACCAAATAACTTAGTTTTTGTTTCTTTTGTGAAAGTGTCGTTTTCTTTGTATTCCTAAGGCACCAAACTTTATGTTTTATGATTTTTATGCAATTTTTTATTTTCGTTTAATCTTGTTCTTAGGTCGAGTTTGAGTTCATTATTTATGTTACCTGCTGTGATTTTTGCTGTTGTTGTTTATTTATGAGTTCTGAGTAGTTCACCTAAGGTTCTTGAGGATGGGATAGGTTAACGTGGATTTTAGGTTTTCTAGGTTGCTTGGGGTTAAGAAATGCTTAGATCTCGTCTGATTTGATGTTGTTAATGCTTGTTTCACTATGATCAACTGAAACATGTTCTTAGAAGTTCTAGCCCCTGAGAGGTGTTTGGTAGAATGTCTGACCGAACCAGCTTTAGAGATTCACACTCTCAGCTCGAGGGATCGAACTTATGAGGTGTGAATCGACTCAAAGTGAGTTGTTTCTTCATGTTGTTTAAGTTGTCAAACTCCTATGGAGATAGAGTCTATTAATAGCTTAACCGAGTTTGTTTGTCACGAGAGTGGATTCAATGCCTTGTGTACTTGCTGCCTAGAGTTTTGCTCTTTTGAGTGTTGTCAAACGACTAATTGATCTGGGTAATACGATGATCCATGATACTCATTCCTCAGAAACCTATTTTCTTATCACATTGTGCTTGTTTCACCTACTGCTTTATTTTTTAATGCTATATCATGTTGTTGCTCTATTTTCACTATTTGCTCTGTTTATTTTTTTGACGTGCTTAATTTTGATGCTTTATTTTGTTTATGCTCGTTAGGTTTAAGTTGCTAGACATACTAAAAATATCAATCTGATAGACTTGGATTAGAGTAGTTACATGTCTTTGGAGTGCTAGTTATACTCCCAGTGGTTTGACACCTATTATACTGCATCGATACCTTAATATAATAGGATTTGAGAAATAGAGTAAATTTATGTTGTCAAATTGGCACAGTTGCCAACTGGGTTTCTGCTAGCTACATCAAGTTCTTTTTGTTTTCGGTTGATTACTCACCGGTAATTCTGCTTTTGCTAATCTATTTCAGGTGATCTCAACATTCTAAAATTCAGCTCGACTTTTTGCTCTAGGTGCTTTCACACACCGTATGCAGACGCACTCACATGAAAGTGAGAATCTTCTACAACCTCTTGACGATATTAACCAACTTCCAACGCAAGTTGAGAACGCAGAGTAAACGCCTCCACATTGCACAAGAGAACCCATAGGACATGGATCCCTAATCAAACTTGAACACATACTAACTTCCTTTGTATGGACGTCCACATAGGAGGACAAGAACAATTGGAGTTAGAGATACACCAAGCACCCACACACAGAGACATGGGGTCCTTCATCTAGCTATCCTGAACAACAATTTTGAGATTAAGAGAAGTCTTATCTCCATGATCCAGAACAAGCAGTTCCACATACTCCCTTCTACAGACCCACTCAATTAATTAGACGAGTTCAAGCGCATTGTGGACTACAAAGGCTCAATGGAGTGAGTGAGAATGCTTTCAAGCTCTGATTGTTCCTATGTTCTCTAGCAGACAAGGCACACATCTAGGAGAAAAATTTACCGCATGGCTCCATCACTTCCTGGAGCGATCGCAAGACAAATTTTCTCACCAAATTCTTCTCCAACTCTCGGACTACAAAGCTGAATAGTCAAATCTCAGGCTTTGTGCAACAAACATCTGAAACTTTTGCTGAAGCCTGAGAATGGTACAAAGCTTATTAATCGCAGTGCCCCCACCATGAGTACCCCAGTGAGACTATACTCAACACTTTCTACAAAGGTGTTCTTCATCGGTACATAATGTTCTTGGACACAACAAGCCATGAAAACTTCCTCAACCAAGACATTGATGATGGCTGAGAGTTAGTAGAAAACCTTGCTCAAGCATATGGTCAATACCATAAGGATTTCAATAGGACTGTATGCGAGACAATCAACACCCATAGTCTTTTAGTATAAATGAAACAAAGGCGTTGAACAAAAAAATCGACAAGCTCCTTGTGGCAAATCAGAAACATATCCACTTTGTGAGTCAAGATGAACAGACATGAGCAACCCCCAAACCTCTCATACATGAGTACTAATGCTGCTAACCCCGAAGACCATGTCTATCCACTAAAACCCCAACACGCACAAACCAAATCTTTTGTACTTAAGCAACAATACCATCAAATTTTCAGCTAGCTCTAACCGTGCCACCTGGGTATGAAGCGTAACCTCGAACTACAACTCCGATAACTCTAGAGGTGTTAAAATTATTCCAAGAGATTCTTAAGGGATGACTTGACACATAAATTTGTTGAGGTGCACAAGAAACGAAATGCCTTTCATAATGATTTCAACTGCAAGTTTGAGACATGGAATGCAAGGATCAAGTATCTTGAAACTGATAAGCATATTCCTCTATGATAAATTTTGGGCAACTACCTGGAAAGACCATTCAAAATTTCAAGGAATATAATGCCCAATCTATTACCTTGAGGAGTGGTAAAGCGCTTCCTCAAGTTGCTGGAAATATTAAAATCACTAAGGACATTGTGATCCAAGACGAGGAAGATAGTCAAAACAAAAATCAGCATCAAATCCCCACTTTAAAAGTCACACTCGACCAAAGTACTCGATTGGAGAGTGGTCGAGTTCAGCCAGATCCCGCGGAAAATGTCACTCCTGACACCACATTCGACCATGTCACTCGAACTGATAATGGTCGATTGAAACTTTCTACGGCTGAAAAATTTGCATCTTCAAATAAAAAAACAAAGCTTTAGTTCCACCTTTATACAAGCCTCAATTTTCTTTTTCTAGACGGTTCAAAAAGGAACTTACTAAAAAATACAAGGGTCTCTTTGACAAGCAGATGAAAGAGATTGAGTTGAAGATACCTATCTTGGATGCATTCACACTTATACCTCCTTATCTGATTTTTTTGAAGGAAGCTATTAAAGAGATAACCAAGGAAGTAAATGGTGTGGGAGTAGAGACTCATGAGTGTAATTCCATCACATAAAGGAGAGTATTGCGAGAAAAGCTAGAAGACACTGGGACATTCACTTTACCGTGCTCATTGAGTTGATTAATTTTCAATTAATGTCTTTGTGATCTTGGAGCTTCAATTAGCCCAATGCCACTATCTGTAGCTAACAAGCTAAGGTTCAAAAACTACAAGTCTTGTAAGCTCTCCTTGATCCTAGCTGACAGGTCCATTCAGTAGCCATATGGTTTGTTGGAGGATCTGCCAAATAAGATTGTCAACGTGGAAGTTCCCACATACTTTGTGGTACTGGATATGGATGAAGAACGAGAAGTACCATTATTCCTTAGTAGACCATTTTTAGCCTCAGCCGGTGTAGTAATTGAAGTGCACAGTAGAACAATCGAGTTTAACTTTGGGAAAAACCTCAAAATGAAGTTTGATATCAATGAGGCAAAGATGAGGCCAACTATTGAAGGACACAAGCTTCTCAATTGAGGGATTATACCAGATTGATGTCAAACCTCCTAAAATCCCTCAAATTGTATTGGTTAAGAAAGGAAAGTCTAGTGACTCCTGCAGGAGAGCCACTATGTATGAGTGGGTAGATTTCAAATTTTGGTGCCAAATCATTAGTTGGATCATCTTAACCATCAAATTAAGAGCAACTCAACTAATAACAATACAATATTTATCTTCTCAAAAAGAAAATTCAATTTTTCTATTTAGAAGTCTATTACTTTAGAAAGAAAAAACATGTAATATCATTTAAAATTTAATTAAATGCGTCATATTTATTCAAGTCTCACATATAGTTAAATTTGTGTATCACAGGTTTTGATGCTTGAGTATTTGAAGTAATATTTTTATGAAGATCTTTTGTTTAGGTCACGAGAAAAGAATAAAAGTAGAAAGCTTAGATAATAACGATTTCTTAAAGAAAATAAAGAGTAAGAGAAAGTATTCAAAATTAAGAAAAGAAGCAAAACAAATAACGAAGACGTTTCTCATTTGATGTTTATGCTTGAAATAGAACAAACACGTATTGTAAAGAAACCAATGAGTTAATTTGAAGATAACTATTTAGTGAACAACAATTTTGATATGCACATGAATTTGTGTTGTCGGTGTCGGTGGCTTAATGATCGATCTAAAGATTCAAGCCGATGCGTTCGTGTGCGTGTATATGTCTATATCAACGCGTGCATTGACCAAATCTAATAATGTAATTTTTGTTTTAATGCAAAATGTTTGTAGCAAATATTCACGAAATTAACAGTTTAATATGATATAGCAAATAAATACAAAAAAGTTAAATGACTCATCTGCCTAGAGTTCTCTATTTCAGACTAATTACGTATAGTGACTTCTCGGATGAGTGATTTGTCTTTTTGGGATTGAATGACTTTGTATTTATACATTTTGTTTTTTTCCATGTTTCAATAAATATTTTTGATTTCCTCGTCTTCTCCAGATTGATCGGGATTTATGTTGTCATTATTCCTATCAATTTCCTTAATTCGACAGGATTTTGTTTTCTTATTTGGTTAGCGCGTTGATTTCTTCGAGCCTAGATGCTAACTTTTTCTTTTACTTATAGGTGTTAGTTTTAACCTAAAATTTATTCTCGAACCGTTATATAGGTCTTTTCTTTTATCTAAATATTTATTTTGGATCTTTCTCCAAAAAAACTTTCTATTTTGAACTTTATCAAACTTTATATTTGAAATTTCAAAATGTTTTTCTCCAAAAATAAAAATTCAAAACTTACTTTAAAACTATTTGTATTTTATACAATGGTCCTTATATTTATTACAACTAATATAAATTCATAAAACTTTTGATACATAACTAACATATATAAAAATATTACAGCAATATTAATTAATAAAAACTTACATCAAAATATAAAACTAGAAACAAAAATACATAATTAAATATTATATTACAAAAAATACCATATTATTCCATAATGTTCCCATATGTGATCAGCTAGTGCATTTCGAAGTAAGAAATGACTCTCTTTATTTTTAATTTGTAGATTACGAGCTAAAAATTGTTGAAAACGGAAATCTTCATTTTCCGCCATTTCAACTGTTGCTTCTGCCATTGATCTTGTATCTTTTATCGGTGCATTGATATCACGTTCATCTTCAATTATCATGTTATGCATTATAATGCATGCCATCATTATATTATGCAAAACCTCCTTCTTCCAGTAACGAGATGATCTTGCTATGATAGCAAACTTCGACTGCAAGACTCCAAATGCACGTTCGACATCTTTTCGACATGCTTCTTGTTTTGCTGCAAACAATTTTTTCTTTGGACCTTGGGGATTGCTTATTGTTTGAACAAGAGTTGACCATTTTGGTTAAATTTCATCAGCTAAATAATAACACATGTTAAATTCGTTTATTTGAATAACGTAATTAGCTGGAGGAGTGAAACCTTGAGCAAATTTTGAAAATAATTTGGATGACTTCAAAAAATTATGTCATTATTGCTGCCAGACATACCTAAATAGGCATGCCATATCCATAAGTCGTAATCTGCAACCACTTCGAGAATGATCAAAAAAGTTAGATAGAAAAGAAATAAAATAGGAAAATAAAATATTGCTAAAAGACTAAGCTTCTATCAATTATATTAATACTCGTGAGTACATTCGTTCTAAACAAGAAAGAATTGTACAAAAAAGACGTCAAGAACAACAACAACAACCACTTTCGGTTACACAAAATTTGTTTGGACAATATTTTGAAAATTTTGGAGTTTTCGGAGCAAATTTACCAGATTACTATTGTTGTTGTACCTTTCTAAAATGTTTTTTTTTTATTAAGTTTGTTTTGTTATATTATTGTTGTCTAACTCTACTTTTAAAATAATAGAAATCTTGTTTTATTTTATTTTTTTATGTGTAAAACTTAAATTTATAGAAATAAATTTAAAGATTTATGAGATATAAAAGATTTGAAAGATTAAAGTGAGAAATAAGAAAATATTTAAGAATCATAAATAAAATATATAATTGTAAGGAGCAAAATGCAAATAAAAAGATGAAACTTCAAATTTGGAGTTTTGAGTAGTGACACTCTATATTTGAAGTTTTACTACCCAAAACTTCAAATTTAAAGTTTTAAAGTTTTTTTTTGGAGAACAAAAAACTGTATATTTAAAGTTATAGAGTGTCTTTTGGAGATG
>JAKUCM010002111.1:0-56789 GCA_023374145.1 Lepidium sativum
ATTAGAATGATCTTATCGAATTCTAATAGATTATGCAAAGTAGTTTGGTTTAGTTACCTGTCATGGTCTGTAATCACTGCTGCTTTATCCAAGAAGCCAAACTTAGTACTATGAAAGATCTTTCGACTTCCTTTAATGGCGGATTCAGGACCTTCAACTTCATACAACTCCTTAGGATTCTCAGGTCGATCAACACTCCATTTCCGAACAGTAGCCACAAAAACCTGCGCTACACGTGGCAATGGATTCCCACAAGGCTTAACATAAACATATCGTTTACTCGGAGCCAAAAAAGCCACCAATGCGACAATAGCTGAGCCTAAAGACACCAAAAAGCCTTCAGTCCAACCACCATTATCCTCAAAATAAACAAGTACTGTGTTTGAAAACAGAGATCCAACATTAAGAGCAAAGTAGAAGTAGCTGAAAAACGCAGCTTTAGCGTTTTTATCATCATCAAACTGGTCTGCTCCAAAAGTAGCCAGTGTTGGCTGATGACCACCATATCCAAAAGCTACCAGATAAACCGATAGATAAAAGATTGCCACGCCGAGAGAAGAAGCAGGATTGCAGATAAGATCTCCATCGCCACAACCTTGAGGTTTAATTAAGAAAAACCAAGAGACGAACGAGAGAAGACCAACACCAATGACGAATATAACTTGGAATATCGTGCAAGTCAAGTAACGACCCCAATATGAGTCACTAAGAAATGCTCCAACAAGTGAAAACATGTAGACTGTTCCTGTCCATTTGCTAACGTTGTTTGCAGCTTCTGCGTTTCCTTGTCCTAGAACTCGTGTTAGGAACAGTACTAAGTTTACTCCAACTCCAAAGAAGGCCAATGTCGCTAACCCTTGATTAGCTGTTCACATCAAACATGAATCATATAAACATAACGAAATCATCAATAACAAAATTCATAACTAACGTTTAAACAAAAAAGAATCAAACTCAACTACGCAAAAAGATTTAAAATTTTAAACATCAAAACTAAAATAAAAGAAAGCATTATCAATGAGAACTCAACTTAAAGGTAACCATCAAATTTAATTTACATAAGCTAATTTTGAGAATCATTTACGATGAATCATATCAGGACTTTTTGAAGTTTTTGTTTGTTTACTCGATAATTAGATCGATAAGGCCTCACTGTTCATATTTAACCACAAAATAGTTGAAATTTTAAGGACAAAATGTTATACTTTCTATATAAAAACAAATGTCATACCTAGCAATATGATTGCATTTGTCCAGCCACTTTTCTTCTTCTCATCCTTCATCTTTTTCTCAAGCTCAAAATCATTAGATTTGAGAGGACAACACACTTTGATCATCATGAACCTCTACCACTTCAACTTCATCTCTCTCCCTCTCCTGTAATCATAACTCATTCAATTCAAACAACTCAAAACTAGCTATAGTTCTATTATTTACATTCATTAGAGTCATAAGGTTTCGATTACATACATTTAAGCGAGCAACGTACAAATTACTTCTTGGATCCATAGTGGCCATGCCCTATCTCTGCATACCAAGTTAACGTATGATCATTAGGTTTTGCTTTGGCCACTATATAAATAACAAAATATAACATGTATATAGAAGAACTCTACTAAGATAATTTATTTTTCATAGTTCTAATTCAAGCAAACGTGTTACACATATTTAGTCGTTGCATTCTGAAAAAGTATGAAGAAAACTAAGCATCAAAGTTTTACCTTTTGCGCAAATTCTCCGGAGAAGGAGAAGACGTTGTGTCAACGATTAGAATTGGCCGAAGAAACACTTTTGATGCGGAAAAATCAAAAACACCTTTTGTCATTTATGATTGAAGGATTACTGTTTTGTCACTTTCTCACGTTTGATGATCTAATCGCAATTAGTTTTTTTTTTTCACTCAGATAAACAGAGCCAAAGCTCGAGCCTGATGATGAAACTAGAACAAAATAAGGTTAAACTAAGCGAAGAGCTTCTTCCTTATATAGATAATAAAATTAAGTATTACGATATTGTAATTAGTTGCGATCTTGTGTTGTAAATTACTCCTTTTTTTTTTGGAGTTAAATATTACTTACATTTGAGAAACTTGGGGAGACAATTCATCGATTTGTTGGAAAAGAAAAGCCTGAATTTGTTTTGTAGGAAAAATTTATATAACTAATTGTTTTTGTGAAAATTTACTGATGAGAAGATTACTCCTAAAGTGAAGGAAGTTTGATAGTAGGTTCCAACAGTTTGACCCAAAATTAGAAAAAGAAAAAGGAGGGTTGATTGAGTCAAGGTCCAATTTACTCCTCATTAAGCTTTACCTAAAGTTGACATAAAAAAATAAAAATGCTCAATTTAGGAAAATAGTTGGAAGAAAATTGTTTGTGTTATTAATTTGGCTCAAAATTAGGGAATCTATGTCGAGGACATGTGACCTAATGGTGTACTCACTTTACAAACACCATGGATTCAAACTCTTTACCTGCAGTATTAAAAGCGAAATCTATTATGTTAAAACACTTAATAATACCATTAATTTGATCCTATCAACTATTCCTAGAAAGTCATGAGTAATATGCACATGAAAATCACCACCGAGCAATACTGAGCCTGAAGCAACAATGAACTTTCTATGACAAATAAAAATATTTGAATAGTGAAAAATATAATTTTACACACGACAAAAATAATATTTCATACATCTTTCAAAAAATGGCGAAGGTCAAAAGCATAAGAAATCGCTTGACAATTCGATGAAACTGACATATAAAGGTTTCGAGTGGTAGACTGTGATTTTTGCGGGACGGGGTTTTAACAAATATGGTACAAGTGCGGTTTTAAGTTAAAAAGCGGAACAAAATTTATATGATTGGTAAAAATATAAAAGCGGTATGGTTTTTAGTTAATATTAAACAATATAATTAATATATATAATATCATGCATGTGCATATGTATCAGTTTATTGTTTAAATTGTTAAAAATATCTAGTTAACTTTTAAAATATTACTTTATATTTTTTCAAAATAACTATACATTACAACACACAATATAGAAAAACAAATACAAAAAGTACCGTAGTGTGTAAATGGCTCTTAGTTTATTGACAGTCAATAAGTCCACATATGACAGCCTCATTTACACAACCAGAGATCGAGTTCCCTGCCTATATTATGTAGGAATTTGACTATTAGACCAGGCCAGTTGTGGCCCAATATAATTTTGCCGTTGACAAAAAAAATTAGTACTGTAGCGTTTTTGAAAAAATCTGCTGGTTTTAGCTACTTATAAACAAAGTGCATCATTTACTCATAAAATTACTATGGCGTAATTTATTTTTTTCTAGAAAGAAAAAAACATCTTTTGAATATATTATTTGTTGATTGGTAACCATAATCGAATAACGCACCACGTATACAAAATATGCGCCGCAGTCCTTTCTCCCAATTACACCCAAAATATATCTTGTTATTAGTCTTGGAAATACGGAAAAGAAGTGAAAAAACCTCCATACAATAAAAACCTATCCAAAAGAGCACAACAATGAAGGATCAAACCAAAATGAAGGAGAAGACTAATACCAATCTAGGACAGTAATAACCCAAGAATCTAACAACATACCTAACTAACAACAGTGAGCTGATTTAACCCAACAGTTTGGCTTATAAAATCTCCGTCCTAGTGGTCTATACTTTATATACTTTACAGTGAGCTGATTTAACCCAAACAATCACATAAAGTTTCAATTTTTTTCATTCATCTCTCTGAAAATGTCGTCCAAACTTTGTAGTCGAATCGTGTACCGATTGATTCTGAGGACAGTGTGAAGCTTCACACAAGGGTCTTCAAATCCAGAAGGTTAGGAGGAGGCAGCGACGATGACAATCTGGTAATAGTTTTGGTCCACCCATTTTCGCTCATGGGTGGTTGTCAAGCTCTTCTTAAAGGCATAGCTTCTGAATTGGCCATTAAGGGTTTCACGTCTGTCACTTTCGACACAAGAGGTGCTGGAAAAATCTACCGGAAAGGCTACTCTTACGGGCTTCGCCGAAGTAAAAGGATGTGATCGCTGTTTGTCGATGGGTTTCTCTGAATCTCGGTGCTCATAGGATCCTGCTCATCGGTTCTTCTGCTGGTAAGGTTCTAAGCAATTCAAAGTTTTGATTTTTTTCTTACCCCTTTGGTGCTAATTGTTGATTGGTCAATTTCTGTATTTGATATGGTAATGCTTCTTACAAGTTCAATCTGTAGCAGAAAATTGTGATCAAATTGAGGGCATTACTTTTTGTTGAATTGAATGTTTGGGCTGTATTTGATCTGTTGGCTTTAATGGAAATCTTTGAACTCAAAATGTGACCCTTTTACACTATTTCAGTTTTAATAAATCATAACCATAGACTGATGAGAGGATGATTGGTTCTAGGCCTTGTACATATGCATAACTGTGATTGATATGAACCTTTTAAGGAGAGTCTTAAAGACTATGAAAGCATCAGTTTAAAAGTTGCTTTCAGTGTCCTCCTTATATGATTAACCTGCAACTCATTTGTGTCTGTGTCTCACATGGTGATGGTGCATTTTCTTGCAGTAATCTTTCCTTTGTGATGTGTTTATATAGCCTTGTGAATTGCTACTGTATTAAAGTGAGAAACTTGTAGATGAATACTTCAGCATCTAATACATCTCCTACCTATACTGATCATAGTCATTGACTAACTTCCTGCTATAACGTGTGTACTTGTGATTAATGAACTCTCTCATCACGCTGCTTTTGATAAACTTGATATTCCATGCCAATTTTATATTGTTAAGGAAAGGAAATGATGTTAAGAGTCTATGGCAGGTGCACCAATCGCAGGATCTGCAGTAGAGGAAGTAGAGCAAGTGGTGGCGTACGTGAGTTTGGGATATCCATTTGGCCTAATGGCCTCAGTTCTCTTTGGACGGCATCACAAAGCCATTCTCTCATCCCCAAAACCCAAACTCTTCGTTATGGGGACACGAGATGGCTTCACTAGCGTTAGTCAGCTGAATAAGAAGCTGAAATCTGCAGTGGGACGCACTGAAACACATCTCATTGAAGGTGTTAGTCATTTCCAGATGGAAGGACCTGAATATGATTCTCAGATGGTCGATGTCATTAGCAATTTTATTTCATCCCTGTAAGATATCTTGTGTATCTTTATAACATCCACGGTAGAGTTACACTTAGTTTGCATCACATCATTAGAAGGAGATGATTTTCCTGATGGCAAACAACAGATGTTATCAATCAAGATTGTTATAGGAAGAGAAGTAAAGAATTCACACGCTATGCACAAATCTCTCTTAAAATTATATAAATACTCGAGCAAACATCAGATACTGTAGATGAATGTACAAAGGTTGACAAAACATTTCCAGAATCATAGGCCAAAGTAAGAAGTACAAAAAAAATGGACTGAGAAGTTTAGTTCCGGTGACCAACCCCAAAGTGGAACCTTCCAGCGTGTTTATCATTGAAGGCATATTCAAGGCGTAGCGGCCCCAACGGAGAATCAACACGCACCCCAAAACCATACCCGTAACCACTTCCTGGTTTCAGCCTAGCACCCGCAGGATCACCTAAACGACATTAAACAACGAAGATAAACAGCTGCTGAGAGACTCTCAAGCTTTTACGAGCAAAAGAAAAGAAAAAACCGAGTCTTGTCTGAACCTGGGACGGTGTTTCCTGATGCCAAATCAGTACCATAATCTGCAAAAATGACACCCTCTACTGGTCCACTCTGCACAATAGGGCAAGAACAAGGGTCATTATATTTACACACATTGTGAAATGAGATCTTAGGAATGTCAGAGAAAAATTATCCCACCATTGGGAAAGATATCTCCCCTGAACCAACTACATACGACCGACCAGATCCTACAGCGCCCTCTTCATAACCTCTTACGCTGTTTGTTCCACCAATGCCGAATGCTTCATGAGGTGAAAAGTTACCCACCACATGTCCACCAGATAAACTGTATACAGGAAAAAGGTAAGATATGCTATACAACTTGGGTAATGATGAAATCCCAAAAGGCAAATAGAACTTAAGGGAAATTATATACATACCTCAAAAGAAAACGAGCTGGTCCAATGTGTATGCCTTTCCTGGTACGAGCGGTCACTCGATTGAAAAATAACCATTCGGGCAACACAGGAAGCCCTTGTTCCATGTTAAACGCTAACTGGTATTGAAGAACAGATAAAATTAGGCATATAGAATAAAAGGAAAAGATGTACCAATAGAGGATTCAGACTGACCATCGTTGATCCATGGTCACCCGAGCCAGTATAAATGCTTTCGAATTTAGCTAGCAAGGTATCATCATGAGTCTTACCACTACATTAGCAAAAACATAAAAAAACATCTATCAAATTCAAATATACAGCATTAGTTGAAACAGTCAGCAAAACCAACAAGGCAAAGACATTTCATTCTTTGAAGTTTGAAACATATATACCTTGCTGTTAGAGGACTACTGTAGAAGTCTATAATGATAGGGTTTCCTTGCTCATCACGAGCGCCAGCATGCTGAAAATTAAAATGAACCAAATTTAATCTCTTTTGCACCGATATTGCTCTGATTGGTAGAGAAACTTTGAAAATACTGGGAACCTTAGATACCTGAAATATAAGTCCAGCAGTACCACTCCACTTTGGCCTGAATGGCCGGCTGTATTCAATTCCTGCTGTAACCCGACCAATTGTGAGACTACCATTGTCTGGCTGATTGCCATGAACAAGATTCCCTGGTGTTCTTGAATTCTAACACAATATGAAGCTAGTTAGTCTAACAGTCAAAAGCATTCTCATTGAGATAAACAAAAGAGCTAGAACCTGTAAAGGTTTTACCTGAACCATAATAGATCTGGATGTCCTCTTGTCATCTCCTTCGATCCATGGATCAGTGTAGTTTATACGAAATATAGAGTCAATCTGACCCCTCTCAAGAGAAACATTAAGCTTCTGGTTTCTTCCAAACAAATTGCGGTGAGAATAAGCAAAGCTGGAAGAAATAATTAATTCAGTTACACCAGTAATATATTTACTGATAAGCACAGCCTGGGCCAGAATTGAAAATGAATTGTTACGCCTCAATTACACATAATTTTCATGCTGCGAAAACCAAAATTTTCATATAATTTTACCTTCCAATTAGTCCTGATAAGGGGCCACTTGTGATCCTACAAATAAGAAATGGACAACCCCTATCATCAAGCTACCAAAGAAAAACATGAAACGCTGTAAGTAGTAAGCAAACTAAACATACCCACTAGATATCCCACCACCAGCAGAGAAACCTCCACTGGGACGCTCGACACAGTTCATGATCAAATCAACCTTCCCACTGTCTAACATGTCGAGGAAAAAAACAAACACGAGAAGGAAGAAAGTTTCAGCATCATACATTGTCAAAACCTATTGTTGCTGAGCCTGAGGAATAAACACAGGCATTTACTTTCTCCACGCGTGCTACTGCACCTTCAGCACAAATGAATAAAATAATGGCTATACATTCACTCACCTCCTGCAGGTTGAGGAATAATACTAACATCTTCCATGATTCCCATGGCTAGCACAGTGTCTACTTCCCTCTTCCCTTGAAGCATGCTGTAAACCTACAACGGTTACAAGCCAGATTAGGCAAGTTCTATGTGTAGACACTATGATCTACAAAGAAGTTTCAGTCCTAGTCAACCGAAGAATGCAAATTATAATACAATACCATAAAGAGTGATCAGACTTAATACAAATTTTGACTTTCAAAGGATTCAAAAATAGATAATGCAATCAAGAGTGAATCTAAGATGATAATATAGCCCAAGGTCATCTATGATGTTCTAGTCAGCGACTTATCCTTCCATCTAAGCTGAGAGAGTCCAAAAAATACCTGTCCCTTCTTTGTTGTAAGTTGCCGTAGTATCGTCTCAATGTCAGTCTTCCCTTTAGTTGGTTCCCCACTAAATATAGAAAACATCATTACAAAATGAAAATTTTAATTTAACATTTGAAATAAAAGGAAGTTGGCAGCGCCATTCAGAAACGCTTGCAATTTATACCAATATAAATTCAATTCAAAAGGAAGGGGTTGGCACCAGCTTACGTCTTACGATCAAGGAATCTGATGGATATGTTGTTAACCTCTGCTTCCGCAACTTGAAGCCTTACTATACCTCCAGAAAGCGTATCAATATCTGAAACCTGCAATGGCCGACAAGAAAATGAGAATCCTAACCACAAAGTCAAAGATTAAATCCAGGATGTGAAAGATCTCTTTGAGAAATAGTTGTGGTACAAGAAGAATACTTACAATTCCAAAAAGACCACGCTCCATATACCAGCCGTTGATGGATGTAATAGCTTCCTCCAGTCTCTTAATATTAATCACTTTCCCTGCACAATTCCACAACCAAAATTTACTAACAAATACCCTATCCAATTAGACATAGACCAACACGAGGAACTCAACTAGCTCGTCTAAATACAGCTACATGTAAGCTAAGAGCAACTTCAAATAAATTCATACGCTCTGTTTGATTTGAAGTTTGAAAACATCTAGCTGTAATCAATTTTCTCATGCAGGGCCTAAAACACATTTTACATCTTAGGACTTTTTTGTTTCATTAGCGCTCAAAATATTGTCAAGTCTAGTATCATGAATCCATTTTATCATTTGAATGAATGATAAGTACATCACAAAAGAATAAAAGCAGGTCAAATTTGAGGACATACCAAATCCATCTCTGAAAGCTTCCTGTACGAAGTTAGAAGGAAGAACATTTGCGTTTTCACAGACTAACCCATGAAATCCTTGGTTTGGTTCTACCTTGTGGCAAGAAAACGAGAATTATATTGTAGCTCAAAACATAAAAAGGAGGCCCCTTTTCTCCGAGAATAATTTTGTAAGAAAGAGTAATGAAAATATATGTATACCTGAAACATCAGTCTAATGCCGTCGCGTGTATCAACAGCAACAGGTGTACAAGAGCAAAAGTAGCCACTTTCTATAATCCTATGTACATCCTCTTGTACCTCTCGGATGGTTAGTGCTGAATTGGCTCGACAAGCCTTCAAAGCAGCGAATGCCTCCATTTCCAAGTCCTTCCTCTCGAGCTCCTCACCATCTTTAGTTCTTACTAACACCTCGCTAATTAGAACTCGCTCCTCCGCGTTCCCACTCACCGAATGACCCTTCTGAGGTTGCTGCTGTTGTATCGAATCCTTCCCTTCCACGGACAGATTCGACTCCGAACGTCTCGTTAGTGACAAAGAGGCACAGCAAAGCAGAGGCGAGTTTAGTCTTGGAGTTATCTCATTATCAACTTCAGAGTCAGACCAAACTGGTTGAGTTGACAGAATAAGAGAGAGTGAAATTGAAGAGAGTGGCGAAGACTTCCCAATCATAAACTGAGTGATTGAATTTAGCATCTGAGTCGGTGAATTGGGACGACGAACTGCTCGAGTATTGGTAAAACGTGGAGGAATGTGGCGATTCTTCAACGATTCAAGCAGTCGATTTAGCAAAAGCCCAGTATTTGAGAGTTGAGGGACTAAGGTTTTAGAGCAGGATTGGAGATTAGCGAGGAAAGACTGTTCGTGCAAAGACGAATTATGGATTCTGATTGAAGATGAAGAGAAGTGAACATCATCGTTGTGCCTATGCATTGTTAATCAAACTTGAAACTGGAAATTGAGGAAATGTTCCAGAAACAAAAACAAGTAGAGATAAAACTAAGAACAGAAAAGAAAAAGAAAAAGAAAAAACAGTTAGGTTTTGGAGCTGAAGAAGATGATGAATAGGTGTGGGCATATGGTTCTTCGGTTCGGTTTGGTTTATTCGGTTTTCGGTTCTTCGGTTCTTAAAATAATGGAACCAATGGATACTTTCTAAAATTCAATTCGGTTTCGGTTCGGTTTTTCTCGGTTCCGGTTATAAATGGATACTTGAAATTGGAACCAAAGAGGAACCGAAATAAATTTGGTTCTCAATCGGTTCCGGTTCTAAATGGTTATTTAGACAAAAACATTTAAAATAACCATTTTGTTATAAGAAATGTACACAAAATCGAACTGGAACCAAAAAAATTTGTTTGGTTCGGTTCCATTCGGTTCTTTGATTATAGTTTTTATGCTTAACTAATCTTAGGAGTAATAAAAATCAATTAATAGATTAGTTTCGGTTCTAACTTCGGTTCTAACTTCGGTTCTCGGTTCGGTTCGGTTCCGGTTCTTTTGCCCAGCCCTAATAAACACTCATGAGGACATCCGGTTCAAACCGAAAATAACCGAACCGAGCGATTCTTTTTTAAATTTCAGTTTATAGTCAAAAACCGATTGGATTTGGTTTAATATTGTTATAGGTTATTGATTCATTTGGTTTAGTTGGATTCGGATAAGTGATAAGTACTAACTAAAATTTGGTTTAGTTTTAGTTTTAGATAAATAAAATTGAACTAAATTCAAAATAATTATTAATTCAGTTTATTTATAACCTAAAATAACAAAATACTTTTTTAAAATATGAGTAATTATAATTAAAAAATAACAAAAATATTTTAAGTTAAATTAGTCATTCGTTTTTTAACCAAAGTGAACTAAAAACAAAAATTACTTAAAAATTAATCGAACAATTTTTTAAAACTGAAACCAAACCCAAATATTTATTTTCAGTTTAGTACTTTGGTTCCAGGTTTTTATGGGCATGCTAATACCAACCGAAATATATGTCATGCTTTAAACAAAAAAATCGAAAAAATTAAAATAATTTATACGTCTGATAAAAGTAAAACTAATGCATTTTAATTTTGCATTAACGTGAATTTCTACAGTGTTAGCTATGTTAAGACATAGAGAAATTAAGGGTAAATGATGTTGGAGAATTCCTAGATATGTGAAGACAAATGGTTGAAACTCACCCATCACTCAGTCTCAGCCACTAAAACTCATATACCATATATAGCTTTGCACTAACCAAGGCAAGACCATAGAGAGAAACAAAATAAAAGGAAGAACAAAAAAGACATCTCTTTCGTCTTTGTCCGTAACCATACTGTTGTGGGACGGTGATATATGGAGAGAGTCTCCGTGAAAGCCAAGCGTAAGGAGCTTGCGATATCCTGTATGCTTAACACAGAGGTTGGTGCAGTCCTTGCAGTAATTCGTCGACCTATTGCAGAAAGTTACCTTTCTCCACAAGAAACAGATCATTGTGATTCATCAGCTCAACAAGCTTTGAAGTCTTTGAGAGCTCTTATCTTCAATCCTCAACAAGATTGGCGTACCATTGATCCTTTGGTTTATCTCTCACCTTTTCTAGAAGTCATTCAAAGCGATGAGATTCCAGCTAGTGCTACAGCTGTTGCGTTATCTTCTATCTTGAAGATCCTTAAGATTGAGATTTTTGATGAGAACACTCCTGGAGCTAAAGATGCAATACATACCATTGTTTCAGGGATTACTAGTTGCCGATTGGAGAAAACAGATTTGGTTTCAGAAGATGCTGTGATGATGAGGATTCTTCAAGTTGTGGTTGGAATCATGAAGCATCCTGCTTCAGTAAGTTTAGGATTCTTCGTTTGTTTTTGGCTTAAGAATCAGGTCTTTACTTATGTGTTATGAATGAAACAGGATTTGTTAGAAGATCAAGCTGTTTGTACTGTCGTCAATACATGTTTCCAAGTTGTACAACAATGTAATGGTCGAGGAGATATGCTGCAACGAAATGGAAGATACACAATGCATGAGCTGATTCAGATCATTTTCGCCAGAGTACCAGACTTTGAAGTCAGAGGAGAAGAAGGTGGTGAGGAATCAGAATCTGACACAGACGAAATCGACAATAATGAAGGATATGGAATCCGATGTTGCATTGACATTTTCCATTTCCTATGTTCGTTACTTAATGTTGTTGTCGAGGTTGTTGAGAACTCAGAAGGGACAAGTATTCACACTGCAGATGAAGATGTTCAGATTTTTGCTTTGGTTTTGATCAATACTGCCATTGAGTTAAGTGGTGATGCGATTGGACAACATCCAAAACTTCTTCGAATGGTTCAAGACGATCTGTTTCACCATTTGATTCATTATGGAGCTTCTTCAAGTCCTTTAGTCCTCTCTATGATCTCTAGTTGTATACTCAATACATATCACTTTCTCCGCAAGTAAGACATATATTTGTTTTCTAAAATTGGTGTGTATAACAAGGAATGTACAAATCTCATACTTTGATTAATCAGGTTTGTGAGACTACAACTTGAAGCTTTCTTCTCCTTCGTGTTGTTGAAAGTTACAGCTTTCACAGGTTACCTTCAGTTACAAGAAGTTGCTCTTGAAGGGCTAATCAACTTTTGTCGACAACCTGCATTCATAGTTGAAGCATATGTTAACTATGATTGTGATCCAATGTGTAAAAATGTTTTTGAAGAGACTGGGAAAGTATTGTGCAGGCATACATTTCCTACCTCTGG
Source organism: Lepidium sativum (assembly GCA_023374145.1). Classification (NCBI taxonomy): domain Eukaryota; kingdom Viridiplantae; phylum Streptophyta; class Magnoliopsida; order Brassicales; family Brassicaceae; genus Lepidium; species Lepidium sativum. Next base: position 12,486 of record JAKUCM010002111.1, read on the forward strand.
TCCTTTGACCTCTCTGCAAATTCAAGCCTTTGAAGGTCTTGTGATCTTAATTCACAACATAGCGGACAATATGGATAGAGAGGAAGATGAAGGTGATAAAGAACATGATCAGTCTATTGCTAAGCCAAGTCCTGTTGAGATTCATGAGTACATACCTTTTTGGTTAGATAAGCCAAAAGATGATTTTGAGACATGGGTAGATCATATAAGAGTAAGAAAAGCACAGAAGAGGAAGCTAGCAATTGCTGCAAATCATTATAACAGAGATGAGAAAAAGGGTTTGGAGTATTTGAAGTATAACTATTTAGTCTCAGATCCTCCTGATCCAATGGCACTAGCTTCTTTTCTCAGATTTACACCAGGTTTGGATAAGACAATGATTGGAGATTATCTTGGAGATCCTGATGAATTACATCTCAGTGTTCTTAGAAGCTTTACACATACATTTGAGTTCACTGGTATGAATCTTGATACTGCTTTGAGGACATTCCTTGACTCCTTTCGGTTGCCGGGAGAGTCGCAAAAGATTGAACGTATGATTGAAGCTTTCTCTGACAGATTCTTTGCACAACAATCATCTGAGATCTTTGCAAGCAAAGATACTGTTCATATTTTGTGCTACTCCCTTATAATGCTCAACACGGATCAACATAATCCTCAGGTTAAGAAGAAGATGACAGAAGATGAGTTTATCCGCAATAACCGAGCAATTAATGCAGGAAAAGACCTTCCAAGAGAATACCTTTCTGAGCTTTTTCAATCCATTTCATCTAATGCATTTGCTCTAGCAACACATTCAGGTACAGTGGAAATGAATCCTAACAGATGGGTTGAGTTGATGAACAGAACAAAGACCACACAACCCTTTAGCCTCTGCCAATTTGATCGACGTATAGGAAGAGATATGTTTGCAACCATTGCAGGTCCATCAATAGCAGCTGTATCTGCATTTTTTGAGCATTCAGATGATGATGAAGTGCTTCACGAATGTGTTGATGCTTTGATCTCTATAGCTAGAGTTGCACAATATGGCCTTGAAGACATTCTTGATGAGCTCATCGCTTCTTTTTGTAAATTCACAACACTGTTAAACCCTTATACCACACCTGAAGAGACTCTGTTTGCATTTAGTCACGATATGAAACCAAGAATGGCTACTCTTGCAGTTTTCACGCTTGCTAACAACTTTGGCAATTCTATTAGAGGAGGGTGGAGGAACATTGTGGATTGTCTTTTAAAACTCAGAAAACTTCAACTTCTTCCGCAGTCTGCCATTGACTTTGAGAACAATGATGAACAAACCTTAAATGATGGTGGACCAGATTCTGACATGAACATTATTCCAAACCAAGATGCAAATTTTAACCGACGACAAGGTTCTAATCTGATGGGTCGGTTCTCTCACTTCTTGGCATTAGACAGTGTGGAAGAATCTGTGGCTCTTGGAATGAGTGAGTGTGAACAAATTGTTAAAGTTATAAAACAATGCAGGATTGGTCAAATATTCAGCAGAAGCTCAGTGTTGCCAGATGTTGCAGTGTTGAATTTAGGTCGTTCTCTGATCTATGCAGCAGCTGGGAAAGGACAAAAGTTTAGTACAGCAACAGAAGAAGAAGAGACAGTCAAGTTCTGTTGGGAACTAGTCATAACCATTGCGTTATCTAACATTCACCGGTTCTGCAGTTTTTGGCCAAGTTACCATGAATATTTACTCAATGTTGCAAACTTCCCACTCTTTTCACCAAGTCCATTTGTTGAAAAGGGAATTCCAGGGTTATTCAAAGTCTGCATCAAAATTCTAGCTTCTCAACCTCAAGATCTTTTACCAGAAGAGCTAATTTTCAGGTCATTAACAATCATGTGGAAGATAGATAAAGAAATCATTGAAACCTGTTATGACTCAATAGCTGAGTTTGTCAGCCAAGTCATTACAAACCACTCTGCAAATCTGCGGACACAAATTGGTTGGAAAAGTGTTTTACAACTACTCTCTTTATGTGGAAGACATCCAGAGACCAAAGATCAAGCTGTGGATTCTCTCATCAGTTTAATGTCAACCAATGCAATGCATCTCTCACAGTCAAGTTATGCATATTGCATTGATTGTGCCTTTAGTTTTGTTGCTCTAAGAAACAGCGCGGTAGAGAAGAACTTGAGAATATTGGATCTCATGGCAGATTCAGTGACAATGCTAATAAAATGGTACAAAACAGCTTCAACTGAGCCTGTACGTAGCAACAGCATGACAAGCAACAGTAGCAGTTCATCATCTGTAGAAGACAACAACTTAAGAGGAGTTAACTTTGTTCATCATCTTTTTCTTAAAATCTCTGAGGCTTTTAGAAAAACATCACTTGCACGAAGGGAAGAGATAAGGAACAAAGCAGTAACATCTCTAGAGAAAAGCTTCATAATGGCCCATGAAGATCTTGGATTTACACCATCAGGCTGCATCTACTGCATCGATCATGTCATTTTTCCAACAATTGATGACTTACATGAGAAGCTTCTAGACTATTCAAGGCGAGAAAATGCAGAAAGAGAGATGAGAAGCATGGAGTTAACGTTGAGTATAGCAATGAAAATGCTCATGAATGTCTTTCTGCATTACCTGCAACAGATTGTAGCGAGTGATGAGTTTAGAACCTTTTGGTTAGGAGTATTGAGAAGAATGGATACATGCATGAAGGCTGATTTGGGAATGTATGGAGACAACAAACTTCAGGAGGTTGTGCCACATATTTTGACCACCATGATCAATATCATGAAGGAGAAAGAGATTCTAGTGCAAAAGGAAGATGATGACCTGTGGGAGATTACTTATATTCAGATTCAGTGGATTGCTCCTTCACTTAAAGATGAATTATTTCCTGATGAAGAGATGTAGAAGTTTAGCAAATCAAATAGATGTTATTTTTTTTGTATTTTTAGAAAAACATTTTTCATCTCGTAACTATATTTTCTGTCATACAAAATAAAAAAATATATATGTAATAGTATATCAAATCAAATCTTTTTGTGACACAAGGCATTCAAATATACTATTAAAATTGTAAATATAATGTATGTAACTATAACATTTCTTTAAAATTTTGTATAAAAGTAATATATTATACAATTTTTTTGATTTTATATGATTGGTTTTCATTATCAGGAGATGGATAGTAAGATTTAAATTTTTTTACTTTTTTTATGGTAAAAAGATTTTGGAATCGGTAAAAAAATAATTCCAATTAAAATATTTTAGTTAGTCTTTATTACCAAAATTCGAATTCCCTATTTATAGTGATAATTGCACACCAAAATTCAAACTCCTCTTATTAAAAAAAGATTCAAACTTTTCTTTATTAAAAGGATTTTAGACTTCTACCTGCAATATTAAGATAGAGATCGGTTGACAAGAAAAGAAAATATTCCAATTAAAACACTTTAATTACTTTCATGTTATTGGGAAAAAAAATTATGGTTCATGTATATAAAATTGTCTTAATAATCTAGTGATTTTTTTCTTCATTTGGTTCATACTAGAAGACAATAATGGAATAAAAAGAAAATTATATATATATATATATATATACATTAATTGCCTCATTAGAAAGAAATTAATCGTACTGAATTAATTGCTGTAAAGATAAGACTGTCCAGAATGACGGAAAAACAAAAAATAAATAATAAGAAAATACCTTAATTGGCTAATTAATTAATGTAAAATATAAGATTACCGAATTAACTGCCGTAAAGATGAGACTACCAGAAAAAGAAAATAAAAGAAAAAGACCAAACCACACACAAAATAAATCATGGGTCAACGAAGAATTAATCAATAACAGTCTCTCCCACTTTCTTTTCTCATCCATATTTATAAATAACCACACTCTCTTTAAAACTCATCACAAACAAACCAAAACAAAACTCATAAAACAAAAGAAAAACACAAACTGTTGCTTCTTCTGTTGTGTAATATTTTTGTTGCAATAATGGAGATTCCTGCTATGAACAGTTCGTCTCGATCCTCACCAACTGTTCGTGGAGTGAATTTCTCCACTCCACGAAGCTTTGGTGTAAAATTTAGATCAAAATTCAAAGAAACTTTCTTTCCTGATGATCCATTCAAACCAATATCTGAAGAGAAAAATGGTTGGATTCAAACAAGAAAGACATTGGAGTATTTTGTACCGATCGTTGAGTGGTTACCAAACTATGATTTGCGTAAATTAAGGTACGATGTTCTTGCCCGGAATCACAATCACAAGTCTTGCTGTTCCTCAAGGTATTAGTTATGCCAAACTCGCCAGTATTCCTCCCATCATTGGCTTATGTAAGATCTTTTCTTTTCTCTTTTTATTTATTATGCAGCAATTTAATTTATTTTAATCACTGTTCATTATTATGCACATAATCATTATGGCTTTTGTTCAATTTTTTTTTTTGTCAACTAGCCTACTAGTTTTTAAATCCTTCCCTGACTTTTGTTCAAATTTAGGAGCTTTATGTTCATAATTAGGTCCAGACATCAAAACCGATATTCGAAATCTGAACCGAAACCAATCTGAAAAAGAAACTGAACTCGAATATGAACTGAACCCAAAAAAATTACCCTAATGAGTCATATATTTATATACCCGAAAAATCAAACCCGAACCGAAATCGAATTAAGAACCGAACAGGTACCCGAAATATTTTTATTAAATTTAAGGTTTTATATACTTATTTTTATTAAATATTTACTTATTTTAATTTTTTATATAGATCTATATATAAATATCCGAAATCTATATCCGAACCGAAAACGATCCGAAAAATAGAAATATCTGAATGAATTCTAAATCAATGGAACCGAAAACCGAAAAGACTCGAACTCGAATTCGAACCTGGAACCCGTCCATGCCTATTCATAACCTTTATGTCCCTTGCTCTTGGTATTTTGTTTTCTTTTGTTTATCGGAATATTTTTGGTTTTCGTTGGTTTTGGTTTTATATTTGGTCGGTGGAATAGATTCGTATTATGTATTTCTTCCGGTGAAAAAATATCATTAAAGGATTCAATCTGGTTTTGCATAAAGGTGTAATTTCGATTTTGTAGAATTTAATTCATTTGTCGATAAAATATGTTGTGAAGGCCAACCATTTATTTTTTTCTTTCTTTTTGTTAATAAAAATGTTTTGTTTTTTTGGATACGAACTTGTATATATTGTTAAGTTAACACTGATTCTGAGCGTAAAGGATAAGGCCACTTTAGAAAGTTTGATTTTTCAAAAGTGTCATCTTTTTCTAAATTAATATTAAAAACTGCAAATATAATTATTCTTGTAACTATTTTTGGTCAATGAGCGTTACTCAATTGATTTAGTAATTAATAGAAATTTCCATATTGTGGGTATATGTAGACATCTGTCACTTACAGATTAAATATTTCAATATTTTTAGAAAAGTTTTTTCTCTCTCTTTTTTCTCCTCTTTTTTTAATATTATAATTGAACCAGTAATATGATATTTAGTAATTAATTTTTTTAACTCAAAGATAATTGTTTGTACAAATATTCTAATAAAAGGATTAATGGGAATTCTGCATGCAGATTCAAGTTTTGTGCCACCATTTGTCTACGCTGTGTTTGGAAGTTCAAACAATCTGGCAGTAGGAACAGTTGCAGCTTGTTCTTTGCTGATTGCTGAAACATTCGGTGAAGAAATGTCCAAAAAAGAACCTGAACTCTACCTTCATTTGATCTTCACTACCACTCTCATCACCGGTCTATTCCAATTTCTTATGGGTTTCTTAAGGTCTTTTCCTCAATCTATACATGCAATCAATTTATTCTAGTTTTAAGAAACTTCAATGAGGAGATTATGTTAGTAAGTTGTCATCAAGTGTTGAACGTTGGTTTTCCCGATTCCCAAAAACATATATGGTCGAAAAGTGATAGTATATTAAGTCTTAGAGCATCCACATCGGTGAACCTTTTAGTGTCGGAGATTCCGATCATCGATATTATAGAATTTCTACTAACTGGAGTCCACAGTCACCTAGAAATTGGAATATCTCGGTTTACAAAAAAATAAAAATAAATATATGCAATATTTGATCTAAAAATGTTATAAGTTTACAACTTTTAACTGTATCATTAAAAATAATTGTAGATTGGGGATATTAGTGGATTTCTTGTCACACTCGACCATAGTAGGCTTCATGGGTGGTACTGCAATTGTCATTCTCCTTCAACAACTTAAGGGCGTATTTGGTTTAATCCACTTTACGCATAAAACAGACGTCGTTTCAGTTCTCCAATCGGTCTATGCTCATCGAGATGAGGTCGCTATCTTCTCTTTCCTTTTTTCCTTAAAGTTGTCCATAGAAAGTAAAACAAGCTACAGTCTCTAATTGTATTATCTTGGGGGGGTGTTACTTGGTGCAGTGGACTTGGCAAAGTACAGTGGCTGCTATCTGCTTTCTTGTCTTCCTCCAAGTCACTCGATTCATTGTAAATTTTCTTCTTTTCCCTTTATTTTTATATACTTTTTGATATCTAGTAACTCGGATTTTTAACGCCCGATTAATATTGAATCTATTAGTCTGTGGAAACTGTTAGACAACATAAATCATTGCGTCTAAGCTCGTTGCCCACTTGACCAGAATATGATACTTAAGTTTCATAGGAAATGTCAAACCTAGAACCTTTGCGAATTCATGCTTTGAGGTCCGGTCCTAAAACCATCTACAATAAGAGTCTCTCACAAGAGTCTCTCGTCAAAAAAGTAATAATAAAAAATTAAATAATAATATTTTATTAAGAAAGTCTCTCAAAAAAAGTAAGAGAGTTTCTCATTTGAGAGATTATAAGTGGAAGTTCCTAAGATTTAGAGAGATTCTTATAATAAAAAAATATTATTTATTATTTTATTGTTATTTTTTTTGTTTGAAAGACTCTTAGAAGAGTCTCCCATTGCAAATGCTCCAATACCACTAGACTATCATCCCCTCATTCATTTAAAAATATATATATCTTATTTCTTTATATAATTGGTAGGGACAATATCCTTGGATTTGGCCTATATCATTACATTTGGACAATATCATTACAAAGATTCTTTATATCACAACAATCTCATTTTCCTCATTAGTTTCCACATAAGCTTAAGTGTCAAATCTTAAGTGCCTGACAATAATATGCTTTTGAAAACTTTAAATTATTGCAGAAGCAGAAAAATCCAAAGCTATTTTGGGTATCGGCAATGGGTCCAATGGTGGTGGTCGTTGTGGGTTGTATAGTTGCTTATTTGGTGAAAGGAGCAGAACATGGGATCCAAACTGTGAGAACACAAAACATAACCTTGATCTAGTTAACATGTTTGAAAACTTGAGCCAATTAGGGTTTTTATTAAAATGAATACAGGTTGGGCCTTTGAGTAAAGGACTAAATCCTCCGTCTGTTAAACTATTGAACTTTGACACCAAGTATCTACCGGCTGTCTTTAAGGCCGGATGCGTCACTGGCCTCATTGCTATGGCTGTAAATATTTATTTCACTATCTTCTTCTTAGCTTAGTAGTGTGTATGTGTGACTTAGTAAGAAGATGAATGGTTAATTTCAGGAAGGGATAGCGATTGGAAGAAGCTTTGCTATAATGAAGAATGAACAAGTTGATGGGAACAAAGAGATAATTGCATTTGGTCTTATGAACATAGTTGGCTCCCTTACTTCTTGCTATTTGACAACAGGTAATTAACAATATATACATATCAAAAAAAGAAAAATTTGGAAAACCCTTCAAAAAAAAAACAAATGATCTCAGGTATATACTACAAGAAACAAACTTTATTTTTTACGACAAAAACTATTGAAAGAACACTGTTCGAAATAGTTTTTTCCAATGAAAAATAGATGGTAAACTGTCACCTGATCTATGTCATCAAGACTTAGGATCCATCGAGAATCCGTATGGATTTCCAGATAACTCCGGACATTCAATATATTCCATCGAGAACCATCTTTCTGACAGATTCTCGACGGCAATCTTAGATTTTAAATAAAAAATAAAATAAATTACTAAATTAACGTCAACCCGTATTTATAAAAATAAATTCATCACTATTTTAAAATAAAAACTACAAATTAAAAATATACAGTTTACAAATTTTTCAAACAACTAATTTGTCTTTGTAGTATAGAGGTTTTAATGTTTGTTTGCCTCTATGTTTATTTTACCTCAACAGGGCCATTTTCAAAGACAGCAGTGAACTATAACGCAGGGACAAAAACACCAATGGCAAATGTAGTAATGGGTATTTGCATGATGTTTGTGCTTCTCTTCCTTGCACCTCTATTCAGCTACACACCACTAGTAGGTCTCTCAGCCATTATTATGTCAGCCATGTTTGGACTCATCGACTATGAAGAGATGTACCATCTCTTTAAGGTGGACAAGTTTGACTTCCTTGTCTGCATGTCTGCTTTCTTCGGTGTTTCCTTCATTAGCATGGACACTGGTCTCATCATTTCCGTCGGAATTTCGATCATAAGAGCATTGTTGTACATTGCAAGGCCTTCGACTTGTAAAGTAGGAAGAATACCAAACTCAGTTATGTTTAGAGACATAGAACAGTACCCTGTTGCTGAAGAAATGCTTGGTTATATCATTCTTCAATTGGGTTCTCCTATCTTTTTCGCCAATAGCACTTATGTCCGTGAAAGAATTTTGAGATGGATTCGTGATGAACCTGAAGCTGTTGAGTTTCTTCTCCTTGATCTCACAGGTAATTCTTTTAATTCACATTACCAATAATCTATATCACTAAGTGATGATAGACCAGTAGCTTAAGTTTAGTACCCAAGAATCACGAGTTGTTTGAGAGGAGAATTCACATTAGAGCTTCCCAGCTCTTGAGAGCTAACATTGCTATGTCATGCAGGAGTTTCATCTATTGATGTTACCGGAATGGAAACACTACTCGAAGTTCGTAGAATTCTTGAATCAAAAGAGATTAAGGTTTATTATACACTTTACTTTTAAAATCCTTTTCTTTAAATATATTGAAAATGAATTTTTTATAATTAATTTATTTAATGCAGATGGTGATAATAAATCCAAGGCTTGAAGTATTAGAAAAGATGATGTTATCACATTTTGAAGAGAAGATTGGAAAGGAGTTTGTGTTCTTATCCATTGACGATGCAGTTCAAGCTTGCCGGTTTAATCTTTCTTCGTCCAAAGCCTTACAATGATCGTAGTTATTAATGATATAATCTAAATAAAATGTATGTTGGGTTGTGAGAATTTAATGTAGTTGACTCATAATTATGAAATAGTTTCCATTTTATCCATATGATTGCTTCATGGCTATGAGATTAGCACCCTAAACAAACTGAGTCAATGCATAATTTACAATATTCTATTAGGGGTGACAAAATTTACAATGGATAATCAAATCCAAATGCAAAGGGCTCTTAGGCTAGTGGCAGTCGGTAAGTCCACATAAGACCGTTCATTTGCATAATCAGAAATCGAGTCTCCCGTCTACATTATGTAGGAATTTGGTTATTAGGCCGGCCAGTTGTGGTCCAATATAATTTACATTTGACAAAAAAAAATCAAATCCAAAGTAAAAAAAAAATTACAGACCTAGCAAAACTTTGCAACCGAACCAAATCCAAACTAAAATATAAAATCATCTAGTTAGAATGAAAATTTTAATATCAAATTAAACGTTTTCGAACTGCATCTGTATTATGTGAATTCAAATAAGACTAACCAAAATTTATGAAACTAACTATTAATTTTAACTAAGATATAGAAATTTATAAATTATTTTTAAGAACTTATACAAACCAAATCCGAACTTAAACCCAACCAACTGAAACTACTTATAATCTAATCCTTTTTCAGAACCCAAAAAAAAAATCTGAATAGTATAAATCGGACTTAACCGATTACCCGAATGCATGTAGATATAAAATTTTCAATCCCAAATATTTCGGAAACCATTTATATACAAAACAAAAAAATAGAAAAAGTCTTGACTTAATATCATCATAATAAATTAATTTTATTATTTATTATAATTTCGACCTTTTTCTAACGACTAATCCAGAACAAATAATACAACAAATTTAACGAAAAGTCTTTCACAAAATAGCGAAAACTTTCTGTGGATTGAAGCTTTTCTCCAATCGTAAAGATGAAGATTTCTCTTTTCTGCATCTCTCTCCTCGTGCTTTTACCCTTTTCTCTACAGGATCCGAATCCTGAAGTAAAGGCACCGACTCAAGCTCACGCCGAACTCACAAATCATGGATTCCCAATTGGGCTTCTTCCTTTATCTGTCAAGGATTACTTCATCAACCAAACCTCCGGCGATTTCTCCCTCTTCCTCGATGGAACTTGCAAAATCACTCTTCCACCTGACAATTACCTCGCTACTTATTCGAATAAGGTAACGGGTCGGATCTCTCAAGGTCGGATCGCGGAGCTCCAAGGGATTCGGGTCCGAGCTTTTTTCAAGTGGTGGTCTATTACTGGGATTCGATCCTCCGGTGATAAACTTACTTTTGAAGTCGGTGGTATAACTGCTAATTACCCTTCGAAGAATTTCGTTGATACTCTTGATTGTGAAGGAAAACGATCATCTTCATGAATTCAATTGAAAAGGTAATCACTTTGGGTTTTATAAAGTTAGGTTTTTTTCTTCTTCTGTAATTATGAATTGAGAATGAAGTTTAGTTCTTGAATATCTGAAATATCCTGAAGAATTTTAAGCTAATGGCTCAAGTTACTAGTTTTGTGATGAACTCAAGTTTGGATGTTAGTAATCTACAGTCTCTTTACTAAAGCTTTAATTACAAATTTAGGCTTTTTTCTTCTGCAATTATGAATTTAGGATGAAGTTTAGTTCTTGGATATCTGAAATCTCCTGAAGGATTTTAAGCAAATGGCTCAAGCTACTAGTTTTGTAATGAGCTCAAGTATAGGATGTTAGTAATCTGCAGTCTCTTACTAATGCTTTCATTACAAATTTAGTTTTTTTGCTTCTGTAATTATGAATTTAGGATATTCAAAACGAGTTAGAATCTCTTAGCTTATCACCAAATTTTGAAATTGATTCCTTTTTTGCTTGATTTTTGGGTTTGGGGTTTTAGTTTTACTTGTCAATAGTATTTGTTTCATAATGTGAGTTTTTGATATTTGAGGTAATATTGCATTTACTTGATGAATTGTAGTCATTGGATATCTGAAATTCCTCAAGAATGTTAAGATAATGGCCCAAGTTACTAGTTTTGCAATGAACTCAAGTCTTAGATGTTAGTAATCTACAGTCTCTTACTAAAGCTTTCATTAGAAGTGGAGACTCTCCACCTTTTTGCTTCTCTTTGTTCTTTTTGTTTAGATTTTAGATTTTGCTAGCATCTTATCTTCAATGTTGGACTGATCTTGTGGTAGCTCTAAATCATGATAGTTTTATTGATTCAGCTATGACATGTATTCGTTGATTGCTGAAGGTAATTGCAAATGTGATCTTAGATCTTGATGTTGATGTTTGCGATCTTCTTTGAAACCTGAATGAAATGTAGATTGCTTTCACTAGGTCTCAACATTTTCACTCTTGGATGGTTTGATTTGGTTATTAATGAGTGGTCTTGTCTACATTGTATGCAGATGTGTGAAGTCAAGAGCAATAAGTGAAAAATTGTTTGTAATATATTAATCTCTATCCGGTAAAACAAAGCAGCTTGTAATGTAAATCACGACTCTATTATTGTTTTACCTGCAAAGTAAAGTGCTTCATGGAAGCTTGCAAGTCTCCAACAATATGGTGGGCTAAATACAATCATGATCTGTTATTTTACACTCTTGTCTCATTTACTTTCAGAAAACTTTTAACTAACTACAAGCTACTTTCTGATTTTAAAAAAGAATTTGGATAAAAGTATCCAAATCCAACCTGAAAAAATGCTCATTTCAATGAAACTGGAAACCCGAAAATCCTAAAAAAACCTGAATATTTAGCTCCATTATTTTCTTTACCTTTGTATATATTAGAAAAAAACTAGTGAGCATTTTACCTTTGGGGTCAATCATATATGATTAATGTGTTAGGGTCATTATTTAAAAGAGTTAAAAGTAGGAGGATACTTCAGTAAACTCTAATTTAATGAAGAACTGAATTAGAAATTGTTTCTATAGAAATAGATTATGGTCCCCACATCTAATAAGAAATATAGAGGCGTTCTCTGCATCTCATCAACAGAGATATCAAGTCATTGCCAAATTCAGATCATAAGCGCTTCTGCTTATGTTCTTATTATTTAGAGACTGACATGTGATTGATTGAAAAATTGGTGTTTTTAATTTACAGATACCATACAACTGTAAATTGTTTATGCCTTGATCAAGACGTAATGGCTTGTATCAGTTGCAGAGAGTCAGAGAAAACCTTAAGGTGCTTGATTCCGAGTCCACAGGCACCAATGTGGATCGTGTGAATGGTCTTACTGCTGAAGCTTGGGCTAAGTCTACCAGATTCGTCCTGGAAGTACCAACCAAGCCACGCTTTGAGTGTTCCATAGTCCCACGCTGCATCAGTCCATAGACTATAACATCTCTCCTCATTCGTTAAAGGTAGGAATTTAAGATGATTGTGCATATACATATGAATCTGGCTAAAATACACACGACTTTATTTGTTTACCTTTTCAGATAATATGGTTCTCAGTTGCGTAAAGATTAACACTTAAACATTCTCTTCCCTCAAAGACAAAACAAACAACATTGCCAGATAAGAGTGTTTTGTAAGTAATCTAGTGATTAGCTGTATGATATCAAATTAAGAATAACGTCTGGATGGCCAAGTCATTTTCAAAGATAATATTTTGTTACATTACAAAGAGTTTTACAAAACTAGAAGTTGTTATTGGGAAGACGTCTATTTACCACAGATTTAAGAATAGCAAATTGTTAAAAATAAACATAAGGCCAAATAACCTATAAAACATCGTAGATACATAAGTCTGAAACCTCAGGCATCACATTAAATCCTAATTAAGCCTGGGATTGAATTTCTCATTTCCCCAATCGAAACAGGGGAACAAAAAGAAAGAAAAAAAAGTAAAAAGAAAATGAGAGCCTCAACAAGAGTCATATGGACAGTTTCTGTCCTAATGCTCGCTGCTGTGTCTGAAGCCATCTTCCCTTTACCATTCCTTCCATTCCTCCCTGGGTTCAACAATCCTATTAGGGACAATGGATCGGCCAAGGTAGTGCAACCGCAACTGCAGCCTAAAGCCGGAGGTGCAAAGGGAGGAAGAAGACGTGGTGGGGCTGGTCAAGAAGTTCAGACTAACTGGCCTGGTCGTTGGGAGATCTTCTTGAAAAACTCCGGTGTCTCGGGGATGCATGCCATTTTGATGCCAGTCATCAACCAGGTCCAGTACTATGACGCTACCATTTGGAGAATTTCGCAGATTAAGCTGCCTCCAAATATACCATGCCATGTCGTGGACCCCAAGACTAATCGGGTCGATTGTTGGGCACATTCAATTCTCATGGATATTAATACCGGTGCCCTTAAGCCTCTATCTGTATGTTCACAATCTTTGTTTCTTTTTTGTTAATCACATGGACTTGAATTAGATGATAACATTCACATGTTTCATGATAGCTTACCACCGACACATGGTGTTCATCAGGAGGTTTGACAGTAAACGGTACCTTGGTAAGCACGGGAGGATATGGAGGAGGAGCCAACACAGCTAGGTACTTAGCCAGCTGTAAAAACTGCGGGTGGGTAGAGTACCCTCAGGCATTGGCCGCGAAGAGATGGTACTCAACGCAAGCCACTCTACCTGATGGAAACTTCTTTGTGATTGGAGGAAGAGACGCCTTGAACTATGAATACATTCCAGCTGAGGGACAAAACAACAGGAAGCTCTATGATTCATTGCTCCTCAAGCAAACCGATGACCCGGAAGAGAACAACCTTTACCCTTTCGTATGGCTCAACACTGATGGTAACCTCTTCATTTTCGCAAACAACCGATCCATCCTCCTAAGCCCCAAAACAAACAAAGTCGTTAAGGAGTTCCCTCAGCTCCCAGGTGGTGCTCGTAACTACCCGGGCTCAGGTTCTTCTGCGCTACTTCCCATCCAGCTTTACGTGAAAAACCCAAACGTCATCCCAGCTGAGGTCCTTGTTTGCGGTGGAACCAAGCACGACGCATATGCCCGCGCTGGTAAAAAGATATACGAACCAGCATTGCAAGACTGCGGCAGGATCAGAATCAACAGTGCTAAGCCCCGATGGAAGATCGAGATGATGCCAACGCCACGAGTAATGAGTGACACAGTGCTCCTCCCCAACGGAGACGTCCTTCTAGTCAACGGAGTTAAACGTGGTTGTTCAGGCTGGACCTTTGGTAAAGACCCTGTCTTTGCTCCTGTCTTGTACAAACCTCGTGCTCAACATGGCAAACGTTTCAAGGAACTCGCAGCTTCCACCATCCCACGTGTGTACCACTCCACAGCCATCCTTCTCCCTGATGGTAAGGTTCTAGTCGGAGGAAGCAACACCAACGATGGTTACAGATACAACGTTGAGTTCCCAACAGAGCTTCGCGTCGAGAAATTCTCTCCACCTTACCTCGACCCTGCACTAAACAACATGAGGCCAAAGATTGTCACTGCAGCCACACCAAAACAAGTCAAATACGGACAATTCTTCAACGTTAAAGTTGACCTTAACCAAAAAGATGTAACCAAAGATAACCTCAAGGTTACAATGTTAGCTCCTCCATTTACAACACACAGTATCTCCATGAACATGAGGGCACTTATTTTGGGCGTTGCTGGTGTTAAACCTGCTGGTGCTGGTTTCGAGATTCAGGCCATTGTACCACCCAATGGAAACATTGCTCCACCTGGTTACTACCTACTATACGCCGTATACAAAGGTGTTCCCAGTTATGGAGAATGGATTCAAGTCGTCTGATGACGATGATCTGGATTTTTCATTATCTCTTTGTTTTATCCTGTAACATTATAAAATCAAATATCATCTCGTAATTTTCAGCTTTTTCTCTTTAGTTTCGTTTTGCATTCTCTATCAAAATTGTTTGTGCCACCATTAATTGATTTTTTTTTCATGATCTCTGTCAACATGTAAACCTTCCTCCATGATTGTTCAACTTGAATCTTCTGATCTTCTGTTTACTTGTAATTTGTAACTATAGACTAACCTAGACATAAAAACCGGACCCAAAATCAAAACTGAAAACAAGTATCGGTTTTGATTCCTGTAAAATAATTCAACGGTTCCAGAATATTGGTACCTACGGTCTTTGGTTCAATTAAAAACCGAGAACCAAAAACAATCACAAAATATTAGTATAATTTTTTTTTTGTCAACGACAGATTATATTGGGGCACACAACTGGTCGGCCCAACAGCTAAATTCCTACAAAATGTAGGCGCTGCCTTAAGTGAACTTACCCCATTTGCAAATATTAGTAGTACTTATGTTAACTAACAATTTATATTCTAGTTAGTCTAATTACTTTTACAATTAACCATTAAAACAAAAATAATTGAAAATAGAATTAGTTCGGGTATAATTTGATTTATCTATTTGGAAATAAAACGAACCGAACCAGTTCATATTTCCAAAACAGAGAAAACCGATCCAAATTGAAGAACCGAATGTCGTGCTAGTAGACTCTTACATTCAGATTAATTAAAGCTGATTGAGAAGTAAATCGATCAGCTTTGGTGATCATCACCTACACAATGGCGTATTACTGTGTAAATCAAACCTCAATTTTCTTTCAAGCAATTTGCTAATATCTTTTGAAGCGAATTCTCAGGGAAGAAAAATGATTGTCATAGACTTACAAAATTGTTCGAATACAAAGAAGGCAAATACAATGAAGGAAGTACCTATCAAAGCAAGTCCGATCTGAGTTTCTTCTCCTAAAAAGATACCGAAAAAGGCGGTAGCAACAAAGATAGTATCATTGGTGACGGGAACAGCAAGAGAGATAGGAGAATGGCTGAGGAGAGCGAAGAATAAAGGAAATATAACGTAATAAAATACGTTATTACGTAACGTTAACAAAGACGTTATATTTCCTTTAAAGAAAGTGGTGGAGGCGGAAAGATTGATGAAAGGAAGAGAGTATTGCCAGAAGAGGAAGAGATTGATCCAGTCGCGAATAGCATTCATGATTTTGCGATGGATCTCAACAGGAGGAGCATTGTAGGTTTAGTGATTCGATTATCCCAAGCGAGGGCTCCATGGTGGATTAAAGCATTGGTGGCTCCCAATACTAATCATACAGCCACCATCTTCTCCATGTCTTCCTTCATTTCTGATCTTCTTTTTACGTAGTCTTCTTCGGTTTGGCAACACCTATAGTAAATACCATTTTTTCCTTTCTTTTTATATTAATATACCGGCCTATTAGCTATGTTTCAATCTAGGTAGTGTGACTCAATCTCTAAATGTACAAGTGTATGTACTTTTAGTGAATTTACCATTTACCACTAGGATAAATGTCACTTGCATAGTAAATACTTGTTATACCCAAATAATTCCACTTTTTGGGTTTTCTCTAACAAACAGACACTTCTTCTTTGAGTACTCAACACAATAATGTTTTGTTTCAAAGTGAATGTTATTTTACATTTATTTGTTGAAATGAAAAAGAGTTATCCAACAATATGATATATATATATATATATATATATATATATTTTGTTTACAACTAAATTGAGAAAATTTATTCATAACTCAAATCTAAAAAAAAAAAGTATATTTTTATCAAGTGGTTAAATATTTATTTTTATAGTTTTCAGTATAATTTTAAGAATGTGTAGCTTTGTGATATTATTTAGAATTTTTAATAGAATTTGGTTATGAATCATGTTTTATCAATGTAATTGTTGATTAAAAAAACTCAGAACTCATAGCACAAACGAACTTACAGGATTTTGGAATCAAACTGTTAAAAAAACTTGTAAACGGATGTGTGACCACATGACCATATATACTTAAAAAAAATCTAGAATAATGATTTATTGTACTTGTGATTAATGTGGATTAAACCTCTTCATATGCATGTGGTATTTGATCTAGTGGCATGTGGTAAGTCTTCTAAATACAGATGCACTTGCATATTCAGAGATTGAATCTCATTGTCTATATTATGTAGAAACTTAACTATTATGCTGGTCAGTTGTGATCCAATGTTGACAAAAAAAAACCTCATCATATACAATTGTGTGTTTAACTGACAAAAACAAACGCAGAGGGATCACACTGCCACAAGTACCATTCATATCATACAAATGAGCTTCAAAATCCATGAGGAAGCAATTTCATATGGTCCACACTGAATCACACTTCCCTCTTAAACAACAGGAAGCAATAGTCAAACAAGAAACAAACATGATCAACCAAGTGACTTAAACAGACAAAATTCTACCACAAATGTTGTCAAACACCAAGACTCATGTCCAAAGCCTAACTCAATGCCTGCATTGTTATATATATATGTACACATTCTCACACTTTAACCTCTCCTATTCTCTCTCTCTTTCTCTCTTTGTGGTTTTTTTTCTTTCTATTCTCTGTTCAACTACCTGTTTCCACTGTCAGTGTCTGTCACTTGGAGTTCTCATGTTCTCTAACTTAGCTAGATATGAAAATTTCTTTGGTAGAGCTCTTGGTGACTTCATCATAGGCTTCTCTTGCTCAGCTTTGTGAAAGAACTCTATATCGCTCATTGAACTATGCTTCTTTGTATCAGATGACAATCTCCAACCTATGAAGTCTGATAGTTTCCTTGAGTTTGGTGTTTCTGATGCAACCACCTTTTCGGTTTCTTCAAATTCTGATTCAGCCTCACTTTCTGATATTCCATCTACCTCTCCCAACAATTGTCTTTGAACTAACACATCAGCTTCAAGAACATCTTGTATTCTTGACACTATTTTTGAAGCCAAACTTTCTAATACCCTTGAATAACTCTCCAAAATCGCATGTCCCACATCCTGCAAAACCGATCATAACACAACACTTTAATTCAGTCTCAGAAAGTATTTGTTGATGCTTAAAGTATGCGTCTTTGTTGTGTTACCTTGTTGTTCTTAATCTTGGAGATTTCAAGTAATGATTGTGGAATCCCAGGGTATTGTTGTTTGATCATAACCAAAATGGTCTCAGCTCGAACCTCCAAAAGCTCTCTCTTCTCTAAGCTAACAGTAGATCCCCATTGTGATTTACCATCTTTCTCTTTATGGTTTAACTTCCTCTTCCAAATGACCATGGAAGCTTCAATCCTGTTCTTTAGATCAAGCACTTTGTATTCCGTTGACAAATCCAAGAAAGAAATGAAGTAGTCAGGATCAAAACATTCATCTGTTATGCTCTTGTAAAGGAAATCACCCAGGCTTGTCTTCCCATTCTACAAGAGCAACCATCATTGTCAGCTACTTAGCTTATGAAGAATTAAGAACACTCATGAAAATAAAATAATAACCTTTGGAAGAGAATCGATGTAGTTGTCAGGAATGTGCATTTCAGACAATACTTGAGCATTGATGGCTGCAGCGGCTTTAAGGACTTGTACCACAGAATCTTTCTGATTATGCAACCATCTTTTTGATTCCTCAGACAAACCATCTGTCGGAACTCTTACAACTGGTAACCACCAGTTCTCATCTCTCCTCCAATCTCCATTGTGATCTCCATCATCAATATCTCTTGGCACATACCAAAAGTCTTTCTGATCCTTGAAGTTGTCCAAAGTCTCCTGCCAATTTTGTAATTGCATTAATAGGATGTCACCGCAAAAGAAGAGACAAAATGAGTATATTAGCGTGATTTTTGTCGACAAAAACAATTAGATTGACAAGGTCTGATCCAGAGTGTAAAACTCACGAGAAGAAACGAGTCAAGCTTGCGTAAGGCTGGAATATTTGTCAGCAAATCATCTCTTTGTTTTGTCACCATGATCTACAAAAATGAAAAAGGTTAGTAAGAAAATAGTCACTAGGACTTGTTGGTTATGTACGTAATTATTGACACATAAGTATGCATTATCCACCTCAGTGAATCCACCATTTTTGGATACTTGTTTAGAAGGAACAAACTGGACAATGTGATCAACCACAGATAATAACCAGTCCATTTCTTTTCTCCAAATCTCTTTTGTCTCTGGATACATAGGTTGCAATTTCATTTGCTCCCCAAACATAGAATCTGCCAATACCAAAGTCACATATAGTTTGTGAATTTGACGTAATCAACATTTCAATTGGTTAACTAGACATTAATAAGGTTTTTGTTTTGGTAATATTGAATATATATTTACCTCCGAGATTGGTGATCGCATTTGACAAAGCTAACGCAGAGGTCACACCTTCACTACCACCTGACATGTCCTCTCCAAGCAACAGTTTTGCAAATCTTTCCTTCATCACTTCCATGTCTGAAACAGATATCAATACATATTTGATGTAAGGAATTCACATGGAAAATGATAAAAATATAATTATATGAAAAGATTTGGGTAATTCTACTCCTAATTAGTCCTTACAATTGAATTTCTGATTTGACTCACGTGTCTACACAAATGCAGTCCAAGAACATATCGTTATGTTTTTATTTTAATTTTAGAAGGCCTATCTAATCTTAAACATTTTTGACATAGGGATATATGCCTACTTAGAATCAAATTTGGATAGAAACTGGTGCAAAAATAGACATTCAACCACTTAACTAAAACATTTAAAAAAAATTGTTATGTTATATATGAGTTTTATAAACGTGTGATATATTTATCTCGAATAATATCTTGTTATTAATCATGTTAAATATTGGTCTATATTAAAACCATGTAAAATATCTCTCGCTAAATAGAAATAATCAGTATTTTTGCATCGGAGGAGAATTGATCCCTAGCCTGTACCAACATGATAACTCCTGCACAAATGAAAATTACTAGACCAAGACCACTTGGTACATTGAATTTCATTTTCTTGGTCCCCATTTTGGTATTTCTTAATAGCAACTAATTCTCAATTTGTAGTATATACCTGAGACCCTAGTTTGATTGCCTCTACGATTCCCGTGAGGCGATGGTGCAGCGTCTGTTCCATGTAAGGCAAATTCACGTTCGGGAGTATGGCTGCGAGAAGAGAAGGAAGAATGTCCAGAGTTGAGACCATCAAACATCTTTCTAAAACTGAAGGATCTTGGCCAACTTAGTTTACGTCCCAATGTCCCCACCATTACCAGTTATATACCCCTCTCAATTTATCTCTCTCCACACACTTTCTTTGTTATTTATCTCTAGGATGTTTTTTTTTTAAGCAAATGAATTCCACAAAATAGAAGAGAAGAAAAACAAAAGAGAAGTAGAGAGATCAAAAAACTTAGTCCTTTTGCTCTCCCATGTCTTTGTTTCTGAAACAAAGAAACAAGCAAGAAGATAGTTTATGTTTTGTCTTCTTTTTTTGATGTTTTTGTATTTAGGTTGATGCAAATGAATAGAACCAAGACATGTCGTAGTGAGTTTTCTAGGGCAGAAGAGACGACGTGCAGTGCATGTTCTTTTATTTTTAACTAAGGATAAATAGTGGAAGGGCGGTCTTAGGATGTCTCCGAGTTTTCTTTATTTATTTTATCTTTCACCTGTCAATTACATTCGTCATTTTTTGTCAAACAGTTGGATCGACAAAACTCGATGCATAACATAATCTTTTAGATCCCAGATAAGTCTACGCGAGGCAACGCGACTCTTTGAAATCAAACTTGAATTAAAAAAATTGCAGATGTGACATTAATTCACTTAATTAAAAACATATTTTAGAATCAAACTCAAAAATGTAGAGGTAATATTTAAACACTTGACTACAACATTTCTCTAATTCGTTTTACATAACCAAATTCAACTACTAATTCTATTATATTAATAAGTGTTTATCATCTATTTCGATATATGGTGTTCTAAAATTCTGATTTTAGGTTCTTGTTGATGATATGTACTTTTAATGTGTTTTTGATACCTTCGAATAAATGTTAATTTTTTTTTTTCAACAGCATTACATAAGAGAAGCTCTTCCTATCAATTTATCCAACATCCGACTGTCGCACTGCGAACCTGCTCGCCCTGGCTAATGCATCTGCTTTACCATTCAAACCCCGAGGGATGCCAGACAGAGTAACTCTGGTGAAAGAAGCATTGAGCATCCGAAACTCCTCCTGATAAGAAGCAAAAGCTGGCCACTCCTCCTGTCGTTGGAAAATGAACAGTGCCGTTTCGTTATCTGTCGCTACCTCCGCCTCGGAAATGCTATGCTCCAATAACGCACCCAGCACCAAGATGATAGCTTCCACCTTTGCATGAATAAATGTTAAGTTAACAAAATAAAAAAATGATTTTAGGGTTATAAAATTATATTATAAATGGTATTATTTATAGCTGGAACTTGATTCTAAAAGGATTACGTTAA
This sequence comes from Lepidium sativum, assembly GCA_023374145.1. Taxonomy (NCBI): domain Eukaryota; kingdom Viridiplantae; phylum Streptophyta; class Magnoliopsida; order Brassicales; family Brassicaceae; genus Lepidium; species Lepidium sativum. Next base: position 33,988 of record JAKUCM010002111.1, read on the forward strand.
TTAGAAATTAATAACTTTGGAAGTGATATAATTGCATATTAAAATCCTTAGATGCAGAGTAGCATGGAGGCATGTAACGCGTCAAATGACTTTTACAAATTCTCAACATTTTTGTTTAATAGTATTCAATACGTTTTCAATCGTTAGAGTCACGTCGTCTAATTTATCATTTTGTAATCGTTTTCTAATCCATTCACTGATGTATATCTACTGCATTGACTTTTTTTTAACAAATGAGTTAATTATGAATCGACATTTTTCTTTAAAAATATCTAAATATTAATCCTTGTCTTCAATTTTTTTGAAAGCTAATACAATGTCAAAAATACAATAATCTAATGTTTGTGTTTTTAAGAAAGACCTATTATAGTATTCCGATTGTTGTGTTTGATCTCTTCTTTGTAGCTTGTTTTCCTTAGAAATGAGAAAATGAACAAGAAAGATGACACAAAGGATTTACGAGTTCCCAAGTCCTAAAACCGGATTTGGTACATCTCGAAGGATTAACAACCAATCCTTGGTGGTTTATAGCCTTGAATCAAGTCCTTACACACTCTAGTAACCTTCCCAAGAGATCTCACCAAGAGAAAAATAACCCTAAGAAACCCAAGAACACTCTCTTAAGCTCTCAACCCTCTCTCTCTAGTCTCTATTACTTGTTACCACTTATGTGAACTCCTACAACTCTTTTGTTATATGTTTCAGTCTCTACTTATGCACCTATTACATTGCATCACTCTTTGACCACTTTTCTTTCTTTGTCATGAGGTGCAAAAGGGCATTGGACCACCAGAAATCGTCATGGGCCAGAGGAGAATGGAGAAGGCCCAGAACCAGAAGAAGAAGGAAGGTCCTACTACATTTGGGCCAATGACACCAGCTGGATGGGCCGTGGCTTGATATCGGCCCACCAGACACGGCCCAACTGAAGAGAGGAGAATGAGAAGCGTATCTCACAATCTCCACCTCGCTTCCTTCTCTCTCTAATTTCTCTTCTTTCTTCTTCCTTCTCTCTACGATTTCCTCTCCTTTCGTGACTCTTCCTCTTCGCGACTTTTCATTTTCCCGATCAGATAAACCTCCGATCTAATCACCTTTCGACATGCAACCGCCGAAACTGATCAGATCATCGACATGCAACCGTGTCGATGATCCCTTGCCCTCCGAACTCAACCGTCGGAGTCCTCTTTTCACTTCTCCGAGAACCAGATTCAGTGCCGAAGCACTCCCAGGTTATGTAAACCCTCCTCAAACTTCATAATAGGAATAGATTTGGTTAGTAAATCTGCTGGATTGACTTTTGAATCTATCTTCTTCACCTTAATCGTTCTGTCTGATACATGTTCCTTTATGAAGTTGTATTTAACATGTATATGTTTTGTTCTCTCGTGATAGGAATAGTTCTTCGACAGGCAGAGAGCACTTTGGGAGTCGCAGAAGATTTCTGCATCACTCTGAGGAAACCCTAGTTCCGAAGATATCCCTTTCAGCCATAAAGCCTCCTTCCCGGCTTCAACCAACGCAATGAACTCAGCCTCTATGGTCGAGAGAGCCACGGTGTGCTGAAGAGAGGACCTCCAACTCACGGTGTTCTCTCCAACCTGGAAAACATATCCGGTAATAGACCTTCTTCTATCTAAGTCTGCTGCAAAATCACTGTCACTGTAGCCTTTAACTTTGAACTCATTTGATTTCTTGTACACAAGCTTCAGATCTAATGTATTTTTGATGTACCTTAGAATCCATTTGACCCCTTTCCAATGTTCTCTGCTAGGAGCACTCATGAACCTGCTGACATGACCAGTTGCATATGCTAAATCAGGACGAGTGCCTACCATGGCATACATCAAGCTGCCAACAGCACTGGCGTAAGGTACTGATTTCATATCCTCTTCTGCTTCATCTTTCTTGTCTGGCTTTGTACTAGATAGCTTGAAATGAGTACCCATTGGTGTCTGTACTGGTCTTGCTTGTTCCATGCCATATGTTTGTAGAATTTTCTCTAGGTAGTTCTGTTGAGATAGAGTTAGAGTGCCTTTTTGTCTATCTCTGATGATATCAATACCTAAAATTCTTTTTGCTACACCCAAATCTTTCATTTCAAACTCTGAGCTTAGTAGTTTCTTCAATCTTGAAATTTCTTTCATGCTTTTAGCTGCTACTAACATATCATCCACATAAAGCAATAAGTAGACCAAACTTCCATTTTCCACAGACTTGAAATAGACACAGGGATCGTGTTCACTTCTGTTGTATCCCTGTGTCTTCATGAACTTATCAAATCTTAAATTCCACTGTCTAGGAGACTATTTTAACCCATAGATAGATTTCTTTAGCAAACAGACTTTATCACCCTCAGTAAAACCCTCTGGCTGTTCCATTAGAATCCTTTCATCTAACACACCATTTAGGAAAGCTGTTTTCACGTCTAACTGCTCTAGTTCCATGTCTAACATCACGGTCATAGACATCATCAGCCTGATGGTGGCGTGCTTCACCACTGGTGAAAACACGTCGTGATAGTCTATGCCCTCTAACTGTGAATAGCCTTTAGCAACTAATCTGGCTTTATACCTAGGTTCTTCAACTCCTGGAATACCTGGCTTTAGCTTAAACACCCACTTACAGCCTATAATCCTTTCTGTTTTAGGTCTATCAATTAGAATCCATGTTGCATTTTTCTTTAAGGAATTCATTTCCTCAACTGCAGCTTCAGACAATTTTTCTCTTTTAGAACTGCTAATAGCTTCTTGATAGGTTCTAGGTTCTTCAAAATTTATCAACTGAGCCATGTTTAATGCAAAAGCTGAAATACTTGAATCATCATACCTGCTAGGTGCTCTGATTCGAGTTCTTCTTTCTCTGTCACGTGCCAACTGATAATGTTGCAACTGATCTGTTTCGTTTTCTTCTTCAACATTCACAGTTTCTTCTTCTTCCTCAATAACTCCACCTTCACTATTAACTTCTACAACCTCTTCTTCTGTAGAATCATTTGAGTCAGGTAACAGAAAAGATACATGCTTAACTCTCTTTCTTGAATCAATAAATTCAACATCTTTAAGCTGAGCCCGATCAGAATCCTTATACATTATATTCTCTGCAAATATAACATCTCTGCTTATAATGCATTTCTTTTCTTCACCACTCCAAATTCTGTACCCTTTCACCCCTTGAGGATAACCTAGAAAAATTCCTTTCTTTGCTCTAGGTTTAAGTTTTCCTTGATTCACATAGTAGTATACCACACATCCAAACCTTCTCATGTGATCATAATCAGGTTTCCTTCCTGACCATAATTCCTCAGGAACATTATAGTTTAGAGGTTTTGAAGGTGATCTATTTATCATGTAAACCACGGTAGATGATGCTTCTGCCCAGAATGATTCTCCCAACCCAGTTTCGCATAACAAGCTTCTAACCTTCTCTAAAGCTGTTCTGTTAAGTCTCTCCACTACTCCATTCTGCTGAGGAGTATAAGGACACGTCTTGTGTCTTAGAATTCCATGTTCCTTGCAGTAATCCTCAAAAAATTTGTTGCAATATTCTAGGCCATTGTCAGTTCTTAGAGCTTTAACCTTCTGCTTGCTTTGATTTTCAACTAAGGTCTTCCATTCTACAAATTTTGTGAATGCCTCATCTTTTGTCTTTAGGAAATAGATCCACACCTTCCTTGTATAATCATCCACAAAAGATATGTAGTACTGGCATTTAGACAAACTGGGAGTTACATTAGGTGAACCCCAGAGATCCGAGTGAACATATTCAAGTCTTTCACTTGAAGTATGTTTTCCTGTTCTAAAAGACAGTCTGTGAGCTTTTCCCAGAATGCAAGGTTCACAATTATCCAAATCTTTTACATCAACACCCTTCAACAGTTCCTTCTTTACCAGTATCTTCAGATTCTTTTCACTGAGATGTCCTAGTCTGCTATGCCAAAGATTTGCTTTATTTGGCACCTCAACTGCTGGATTTGCCTGATCGAATACTGATTCCCCGTCTAAATAATAGACAGTTTCTCTATAATCTCCAGCTAGCACTTGCTTATCTCCCTTAAAGACTTTCATTCTGAAATCTTTTGACATGAACCAACACCCCAACGATTCTAGTTGACCTAGAGAGATCAGATTTCTTTTTGTTGAAGGTGAGTATCTGACATTTGTCAAAATCACTTCACTTCCATCAGAGTTTCGTATCTTGATTTTTCCTATGGCTGTTATCTCACAGAAAGTGTCATTTCCCATATATATTTTACCACCATTGACTTCCTCAATATCAAACATTAAATCCTTTCTGTAAGTGACATGATATGAACAGCCAGAATCAAGTATCCACCCATTTCTTAACTTCTGATCCATTGTTGCTAGCATTTCTGGTTCTGTGCTAGTTGATGTAGCAACCGCTGCTTCTGCCTTAGTGTGATTAGACTGACCTGATGTGGTGTGTCCTCTCTTTGGACAATTAGCTTTAAAATGCTCCAAACTGCCGCATATCCAACAAGCTCTTTCCTTTTTAGGTTTAGACTTGCTTCTGCTAGTTGTTTTTCCTTTTCCGTGATTTCTCTTTTCACTTCTACCTCTTGACTGAACAAATAGTCCTTCACCAATCACTTTCTGTTTTCCTTTCTTCTTAAGCTCCATCTCTATAGAGTATGCAGAGCTTATAATCTCTTTAAATGTTATAGTTGTTCTTCCACTGCTATACTTCAGAGTATGAACTAGAGTTTCATATTGACTGGGAAGACTATTCATTAAGATAGCCGCTTGATCTTCATCACTCATAACAACTTGCAGACTTGACAAATCTGAGAGTAGCTTGTTAAACGTGTCTAGATTTTTGTCTAGAGTCTTATCCTCTTCCATTTTGAAACTATAGAAGGTTTGTTTCAAATGGAATCTATGTGGCAGGGTCTTGACTTGATATTCATCTTCAAGAGCATTCCACATATCAAAAGCTGTAGGTTCATGAATAACCTTTCTTAGAACCATGTCTGTTAGGCTCATTCCTATGAGATTTCTAACCCTTCTGTCCTTTTCCAGCCATTTAGGATCTGAACCACTCTTATCTTCTTCTTTTTTCTTGTCTGCTTCTGAGGTTAACAGAAGCTGTTCTTTCGGTCTTTCACTTAACACCGAATCCAAGCCCAGAATCTCTAGAGTAGCTCTGATTCTATACTTCCAGATCATAAAATCTCCCTCTCCATCAAACTTCTCAACTTCAAATCTGCCTTGTGTTGGTTCCATAATATCTTCCACGATATACTATCAACACACTTAACAAGACCACAAAGATAAATCTTCCTGCTTGCAGATAACTCTGACTACAGCTCCTTTAAGTAACCTTTGCTTGATTTCTGTTAGGGCTGAAAAAACTTTCTTATGAAAGTTCTCGGCTTTAATACAGAAAAAATAGTACCTTTTACTTCAAAGGACTGAAACTTTGTTTACCTCTATGGCTCTGATACCAATTGTTGTGTTTGATCTCTTCTTTGTAGCTTGTTTTCCTTAGAAATGAGAAAATGAACAAGAAAGATGACACAAAGGATTTACGAGTTCCCAAGTCCTAAAACCGGACTTGGTACATCTCGAAGGATTAACAACCAATCCTTGGTGGTTTATAGCCATGAATCAAGTCCTTACACACTCTAGTAACCTTCCCAAGAGATCTCACCAAGAGAAAAATAACCCTAAGAAACCCAAGAACACTCTCTTAAGCTCTCAACCCTCTCTCTCTAGTCTCTATTACTTGTTACCACTTATGTGAACTCCTACAACTCTTTTGCTATATGTTTCAGTCTCTACTTATGCATCTATTACATTGCATCACTCTTTGACCACTTTTCTTTCTTTGTCATGAGGTGCAAAAGGGCATTGGACCACCAGAAATCGTCATGGGCCAGAGGAGAATGGAGAAGGCCCAGAACCAGAAGAAGAAGGAAGGTCCTACTACATTTGGGCCAATGACACCAGCTGGATGGGCCGTGGCTTGATATCGGCCCACCAGACACGGCCCAACTGAAGAGAGGAGAATGAGAAGCGTATCTCACACCGATTGATTATTTTTATACAAGCTACACATCAAACTTTCTTGAAAGGACCAAATTTGGCAAATTTTTGGCTTCGAATGGTGAATGGTGAATGGTGAATGTAGATTATATAGAACATGTATATTATATACTGATCACATAGATTATACACATAAATGATATTAATTTTACGGTTTTATGTTTTTTAACAAACAAAATTCATAATAATCATAATTTACTTGAACAAAGAAGGAGAGAAACAAACTAGAACTAATTGCTCATGAATGTTGTAATAAAACGAAAAAGCAATTTTGATTTTGTGAAAGTTACACACTAAATCATGTTAGATTATTTTCGTTCCAACAAAAAATATATTATATTTATTTTATATTATTTTAGGAGGAAAACTGTGATATGTAATAAATATTTTTATGGGACTAATTGAAAAACTTAATTAATATATTTGACTACTAAAAATATTTTTTTTTAATTTTTTTTTAAATTACCTAGGTAGATTGAGGAGCCACAAATACTAATATAAATAAAATATAATTGCATAACTATTTTATATATTATTAAATGTGAAAAAGCAAATTATTTTACTTATTCTCGTCCATAATTAAAAAAAAAAGAGAGTTGATTTGTAATAAACTAGGTGGAAAATACAAGGTGGTTATATATTCTCTTTTCTTCTTATTTTCAAATATGCAAGCATATCATTTGTTAGTTATGCTGATATTTTTTTTTCAACGGCATATTATATTGGACCACAATTGGTCGGTCTAATAACCAAATTCTTAATTCTTATATAATGTAGATATGAGACTCGATACCAGATTATGCAAATGCACTGGCTTAAGTGAACTTACCGTTTGCCACTATATTAGATATCTATTTAGCATCATATCTATTTTTGTTCAGCCAAACATTCAAAACATTTTATTTCCATTGACAGCAGGAGAACCAGACATACTAACACGTGTCGGCCAAGTAATCTCCTATCAAATAAAATCATGGATAAATTCTAAAATAAAAAAATATTTGAACATGCTGAGTTTTTTTTTACTTTGAAGAGCCATATATAATGATTTTGACATTGACTCTTAGATCCTTACAATAAGTAACTTTTACATAATGAATTTTAAGATATAAGATTGGATCTACAAACAAAAGAAAAATTATTGATTCGATATCAAATCCTTCAATGGACCAAGCTCTCGCATTCCCGTTTTCTATCCGGATTGGTAGGTGCATGTAACACGATTGTGATTCCAACTTTCTTACAATCTTATACATGTAATTGTTATTGTCCTAGTAGTTTTGTCCATTGTGGTCCTGCTTTTGTAATAAATATTTAAACCCTCTTAACGAAATTGATAGAAACTAGTAATAGAATCAATAATGTAAAGATTACTCAATATTGCAGATTTCTATATCAGAAATGAATCCTCAATAAAACACATGAGGAAACATATTATATCATCAGAAAAACAAAACCGTAAACGCTGTTTTTCTTTTTTCATTTTATTCGATGAAACAACACAAAAAATCTCGAAGGCCAGTTTAACCGAGGCGTGTAACTGCAGCATGAATAGCTTCAGCGAGGTGAGGCACTGTCTTCGAACTTAGACCTGCCATGCTTATCCTCCTGCAACACATTATATCATCCTTTCTCAATTTGTAGCTCACAATCTCCATGAACTTAAGAAAGATAATCTCAGAAGAGTTTTATGTAATATAAGTTGACTCACCCGTCAGACGTCATGTAAATGTGGAACTCTTTGGTCATGAAGGCAACTTGCTCTTGGTTCAATCCGGTGAACGTGAACATCCCGATTTGTTTGAGAATGTGACTCCAGTCACCAGGTGTGCCTGCAAACCGGACAACGTGTCAACAACTAAAAGTTGCAGAGTAATGATTCAGATTAAAAAGAACGACAAATCAGAGAAAACAAACCTTTAGCTTGAATAGCTTCATGTAATTGTTGGCGCATGCTCTTGATGCGGTCAGCCATTCCTTTCAGCTCGATGGTCCAGTCTTTGTACATATCACTGCCATGATGAATCCAAAGAAAATTAGAAACTTAGAGCAGAATCTAATATAAACTGATTCTTTATAAGCTTTGATAATGCAAAGGAAAGCTGTCAAATTGGCATAACCATTTCAGCACAACCTAAAGCTATCAAATTACTGCATACGGAAGAAAAGATGGCGATATCTCTTTCCACTTGCCTATTAACTCAGGAAATATTATTATCTAAGCTTCGATTTTTATATATATTTCTTCATGCAATGATCTATAAAAGGTTTATTACTACTCCATTTAACTCTGTTTTGGAGGTTCTTTCCCTAACAAAAAATAATCCAAAGTACGTAATTGTAAAATAAAGCATGGATTTAGTTTCTGCTCTGCTCTTACAAGATAAACATTTACCTGCTTTTCAGAATGGTGGCAACAATTGATGCTCCGTGAATAGGTGGGCTTGAATACATGGGTCGTACAACAAGTTTCACCTGACTCTCAACCTTACTAGCCACATCTGCCGACTTGCACACCTTCACATTAGATCACAAAGATTAGATACACTTTTTGAAAACTGCAATCTTATACTTTACCGTTAGTATTGAGCTATGTGATGATAAGTAGCAAAGCCAAAGAAAGATGGCAGATTTCAAGTTAAAAATATGCAGCCTGAAGAGTGAAAGGTTTTAGATGCTTAGTTTTCTGACAAATAATAAGTAGACGTGCCACATAGTGCAGCACCTGATATCTGCATGTTTTTACTCTTCTGAAGAAAAGATGCAAAAATGTGTCGAACAATAATGTCAGATGCATTGAAGCAAATAAGAAACTGAGAAGTTTGGTTCCTTACAATGCTAAGGGCACCAACACGCTCCCCATAAAGTCCCATGTTTTTAGCATAACTTTGAGCAACCAAGCATTCACCTCCATCAGCAACAAAACTACGCACTGAGTGTGCATCTGTGTCAAGGCTACCACTAGCAAAACCCTGCAAATGTGTTAGCATACACTCTACAGGAGTTCTGTTCTTTGTAAACAACCATTCAATTAAAGAAACAAGGCAAGACCTTTATGCGTTACCTGATAAGCACTATCAAAAAAGGGTAATAAGTTTTTAGATCTTATTAGCTGTCGAATCTGTTCCCATTGCTCGGGAGTTGGGTCCACTCCAGTGGGATTGTGTGCACATGCATGAAGTAAGACAATAGCCCCAGATGGTGCAGCGCCAAGATCCTCGATCAAGCCTGTTTTTATAATTTGGCATCAAGGGTCACATATATATTAAATGGCTTTCTATGCAATATGACAAAATGCAATCTTAAGATTTATTTGCTTCCTCAAATGGTAAACATAAAATTGTGAAAATAAAATCAGTACACTTCCGGAATTAACTCCATTTGTGGTTATATCAACTAATATATACGTAAAGTAAAGTGCATGAATAAATCAAGCAATACTCATGACAAAAGCAAGCGAAATGACTATCAGTGTAACAACCTTGGAAATCAAGACCACGGGTTGCAGGATCATAGTAACGGAAATACTCCACAGACAAGCCTGCCATGTTGAAAACTTTGGGATGATTCCCCCAAGTTGGTTTTGGAATGTAAATGACACTCTGGAAAATTTAGAACCTCAGTTAGCACCAGTTCTTCAACTAGTTTATTCAATGACCGACCATCAAAAGTAAATAGCGAGAAGTTTACTTGGTGGTAATGCTTCTTTAGAAACTCAGCTCCAACTCTCAATGAACCAGTACCAGACAAGCATTGGGTCGTAGCAACTCTATTCTCTGCAATTGCAGGACTGCCCAACAAAACAAGAATATTCAGAAATTATAATGCTACAACAACTACATATAGAAACAAAGCAAAACACAATGAAACATTAAAATCCAAATTAACCAAAAGAAAGATACAGATAAGCAGTAAATATATTACCTATCACCACCTAGGATGAGCTTGGCACTTAATTTGTTAAAATCAGCAATTCCAACAATGGGAATATATTCCTTGACCCGGGACCTTAGAAAAAGTAGAGAAAAGTTTTAGGCAATAGCAAAAGAAGAATAAGATGATAAAAAACCAAAAATTCTTAGTAGTAATAATGATCAAACTCACGGGTCGTTCACTAGCTGTTGCTCTGCCCTTCGTACCACGTCAAGAACGAGAGGCTTCCCTTCCTTAAGAAAATCAAGAATACCAAAAAAAGTAACTAATTAAGGTTCCTTAAGCTAACAAAATAGCTAATCAAATCAATTACAGCCATTAAACATGGTTAGAAGTTTCAAGGAGAAAACGAAAATTACCTCAGTTCGATAGGCACCAACACCCAAATTAATCTTAATTGGACTAGGATCTTTGTTAAAAGCAACAGTAACCTGTTTTTCACAAATCACAAACCTCAAACGTTAAAAAACTAAAACTAAAACTCAAAGCATCGATGGATCATAGATTATATCTCTTTATATTCCCAGAAGCCAATACGATTCGTATCCAAACAAGTTATAGTAAAACACATCTGGATCATAGCTTTCTCTGATCACATGAAAGACACTAAAATCCATAAAGTAACCTTCAGCGATCAGATTAAACCGTCGGAGAACAGCTTTTGCAATGATTTGTGACGAGTGAATGAAAATCAACCAAAAAGCAAAACAAAAACTAAGATGGATCTAGAGAGGCGAAGAACATACACCGAGAATGGGATCTTCAGGAGCACGAGCGACATTTGAGAAGACGGAATCCATGAGAGAATGATTGAAATGAAAACAGTAGATCAAAGAGATGAATATGAAGTACTGAGAGAAGAATAAATTGGCGTGGCCTTTTTATATCTTCAACAAGGTTTTGTGACTATCGAAATTATCTGTGGGCGCTGCTTATTTTGTAAATTTCGGTATTAGATACCACGAACCGAACTTGGCTACCAAGTCCACTATTTTATCTTTTTATTTTTTTATCAACTCATTGAATCAATAATATAAAAAGACAACAACGAAAAAACGATGTCGATAATGAGTAAAACGACGATGAGTAAGATGGCGAATAAAAAAAAAAGAAACGAAAGTTAAATTATTTTTGCGTAATGTTTAAATAGAGAAAGAAAAAGAAAAAAATTATGGATCGTTTTTGTTTCAAGTGTGTATTCGTAATTACATTATTTACTATCTTTACAACAAAAACGGTTGCTGTAAATAAAATAAATTTTTACTCTATTTCAATAATTCTTTCAATTTTTTATATCAAATATCAGTTTTGTTTTTGTCAAAGTGCAAATGACTTAACTTATGTCGACTTACCATCTGCCATTAAGTTAAAATATTTACATCAATATAAATTGATAAAGTTCATTTCATAACTTAAAATCCACATCTTTCTTTCTCGCATCCTAGTGGAAAATAATATTAGTTGGTTATTTAAACAACCAGAATTATTAACTGACCTTCTTCAGGTAGTTATTTTATAAATAAATTATCTATTTGTCGGAAAATTGACAAAGCTATAACGAAGAGACAAAACAACTCTTCAGACAACCGAAAAAGTATGAAATGTACTTGTTTCACACTCTTCAGCTGCTTCTTCACATCTAACTATCAAGCCTTATGCAACAGCTTGAGTTAGCTTAATAATAAGCTTTGTGATTGTTATTAACTATTAGACAGTACTGTTTGTACATGTTACTGTGATACTTTGTACATGATTCTGTGAATACAAATAGGTTCACAGAAATTTTGTATTATCTACAAACTGGTTCAAATCTGCAGCTAAATGGGAAGCCCAGTCAATGGTGGAACCAAAGAAAAGCTCCCAAAAGCAGAGATCCAGTGCAAGGACAGATGAAAAAATAAGTAATGCTAAGGTTTGGTACCGGTTTAGTGGCCAACGCAAAGCCTCCGCCATTCTCTTGAGAATCGGAAATGAGGTAATCTCTAAGTCTTTTGGATCTCTGATTGACCAAGCTGTTACCCATCTTACCTCAGAAGGAACTAGATCAAACTCTTCTCGAAGTCGTCTTCCCAAGTCAGGCATGTGGCCTCCACCATAAAGAATTGCAACTTTTTTGTGGCCTTGCTCCATTGCTCTTTTTAAAGCTTCTGTAGCTGCTCGGTTTCTCTCACCAATAATGACAGATTTCTCCTCTATATCCGATGTCGCTTGCGTTAGCCTTCACAAAGATAAAACATAAATAATTACAATTGTAAAACTCCTACTAGCCAACATATATTTGCCTGCCCGTTAGATGAGAATGAATCTACTCTCCCCTCCCCTGTCTTTGAAGCAAACAGACAAGTCAAAAGAAAAAGGGATCTGTCAAGTACGACAGATATCTAAGGTTCAAATACTAGCCGTGTGTGAGTTGTACATCACAAAATGAAAACCTTAGAGATATTAACAAGACTGTGCTTACTCAGATGTTAATCTCTTAGCGAGGAAAACCTTCATAGCAGCTCCAAACTCAAGCCGTGAAAGTGCTTCCAATTCTGGATAGTCTGACGTTTGGTTTTCAAAGTCAGCACAAAAAGCTCCAATAAGAAAAAGACCCACAAGAGGCATAGGAAAAACCCTTGAAACCCATAGAAGCTTTGACCTCCAGGTCTCGAGACCATCAGTTCTCAAAGCTGGCTGTATCATTGATTTCGTGGATCTAATAGTCATGTCCCTAGCAAATGAAAAGAAACTTTCGCCTTTCTCCTTCTGCACCAAATATGAAACACCACGAATGAAGATTAATACAGCCATCATTCAACTTATAGTCTGCATTCTGGAAGCAATTAAGAAAAAAACTTCTCACAGGTAATTAATCAAGACAAAACACACCTAGTAACTTGAGATAGTTTTGGAACAAACCTGAAGTAATTGGAATGTCTCGAAATCGAGATCAGCGTGGTACCAGTTCTTAGTTTCGTAATCAAGACAGTCTAGCTGAAAATCAAGTGTTAATACTCTTGCCATCTGCCGCTGAATGAACCCCAGAATACTGAAGCCTTTTGAACGTGAATTCTTGAGCCTCTTAACTGCAATCGGGTTTTTTCTGTTTTCCAAAGTCTCTTTACTAGCAACCATCTCATACAAGATAGAATCATATGGTTCAAGCTCCTTTTGGAGAGTTGTGAAGTACCTATAGACTCAACCCCCACATTAAAAATACGTCATTACAAGAAAGTAGTAAAAACCTTATCAAACGCACTAACATGGCAATAAAACCAAGATATCATCATTCATCAATAATATGTGGTCACCTAGATCTTTGCAAAAATTCTATTAGAGGAAGCATAACATTTCAATTACTAGAGAACTTATTGATATGGAATTGTTGTATTTTATCAAAATTTCATTGAATAATTATCAGAGCCAAAACTGCAAAGAGATAAGAAGTTAAGAAAGACTCACTCTTTATCTGCAATATGAATTGTTGAGACCAAATCTACCTGCAATATCAATAAAACGAACATGTTACTCAACAAAATTAAAACCCAAATACATGTCGAAACCCGAAATTCGCTGGTGCGATACCTGAAGAAAAGGATTGAGAAGAATCCAAGGGAAACGTCTCTTGTAACTAACAATCGCAGTCTGCAACTCGCTAGTGCCATTTTCGGGGTCTGGTTGGCGCTTAAACCGCATAAAATCAGCAATTGAATTGGATTCGAGGAAAATTCCGGCGTCGGAGACATCATCAGTCGATTGATTCAATGAGAACGAAACGAGCATCTCCGGAGACCGAGGATTTGAACGATAATTCATTGACCGGTACTTCGATATGCGGAGAAGTTTGGAAGATGAGTAAGAAGAAGAAGATCTATCAGTAACTGAGCTATAACCAAAGGAGGGAAGGATAGCGAAGGACCTCACCGAGCTCACCGCCATGGTTCCTCGCTATTCGTTGTACGGAATAGTTGGAGAAGAAGGAGTGAAGGTTTACACGCTTCTGTTTCCGAAATTGGATAAATTCGAATTAAAAATAAAAATTATGAAATATATATTTTTATTCGAGAGAAAAATAATACTACTATTTATATGTTTTTAAAAAAAAATCTCGATTGCCAATACTTTTCAATGTGGTAATTAAAGTGATGCAACTACTAACTATAACTTTGATTAGTAATTTTATAATCGCCTAATGACATAATTTAATGCAATTTTTCAAAATTTTGTTAAAAATGGCTTTTTTTAAATACGATTCTGTAAGTTTTTTTGCCTACAAAATACAAAAAAAAAAATTATTAGACAAATAAGCAGATTTTTGTTGTTTGTTTGCCTAAAATGAAATAAAATATATAAAAGTATTTGCCTGTTTTAAACCGTTCGATAGATTTTTTTAATAAATAATTTATGTTTATAACTATAGATACTAATATACATCCAATTGAGGGTAAATTTATCTATTTTTATAATATTTAGTAAATAATACTTTTTAGATATCTTTTCAAATATTAAATATATATATATATTAAATTATTAGTTTTCTTAAATATAAAATATTTATAATATAGTATTAAATTTTTTTTTAATAAATTAATTGTATACTAATAATATCATATTATATTATGTCACTCAATCAAAATTTCTCAATCATCCTATCATTCTGCAAATTTTATTATGCAATATCTCATTCTGCAAGTTTTTATTCTGTAATTTTATTTTATTTATGTCACTTATACAACAATCGGAGCCTATAACATGTAGGGTTTGATTATTTCCCTACATATTTGGCAAAGTAAATAAGAATGTTAAGGGTTGGGATAAGTTATGGATCAGATCTTATTGATCAAGTTATTAACAAAAGTTATAAAAAAATTAATTATTGTATTAAAGGACTAGATGGTTTGTATATCCCATCCGTATAAAAAAACTAAACGTTTTGCCAAGAAATTAGAAAATTATAAAACTTTGCTTTTAAGATCATCTCTAACAATGGTTTTTAAGAGGTTATCTTACTAAAAATATTATCAAAATAAAAAAAAATTAAGAAAGAGAAAGAGATAGATCTCTTATATATCTCTTGGCTAAAAGACCCATTTAAACATTTAGAAACCCAAATTTCACATATGTTTATTTGATTGAACAAAATTTTAAAAAACTTATTTTTAAAACAAAAAAAGTTAAATTTTTGTAAAAATATTAATTTTTTATTGTTAACAACCTCAAATAAAAGTATACTTTGGAGATGGACTAATGTTTCACTATTAATATGTTCATTCGATTATCTTCTAAGGTCATTTGTGCCTACTACAAGTTTGTTTGTAGTTGTCATTCGATTTAATTAATAAATTAGGATTACAGTCGTGTTACAAAGTGCGATTTAATTATTTGATTTTTAAAAGAAAATTGGTTATGTGGATTCTTAGCCTCGTATTGATATTATAGAATATTTTTTAAAAACAATTTAGAAGCTCTAAACCTAAATTGAAATCAATCCTTGTTAGAGAAACCGAATCTGACAAAATACTCAAATCTATATACCAAAAAACTTGACCCCAAATCAAATCAAGAACCAAATTTTAGCTTTCCAAAAAAACTTCTATTTATTTTTTTGGATTTTTAAATAAAAATATATGAACCTGAATTTGATATATGCGGAACTCAGACATATCCAAAAAATAAAAAATATTCGAATAATTCTTAAATTAAAAGAACCCAAATATCAAACTAGAGAAACCAAATCCAAAAACTACAATAAACGGATCTTAAATTTATGTAACAGAAACCGAACATGAACCATATCAAGAACTAAATTTGTACTCTATACATTTTTATTAATTTTAGTTTTTTGAGTTCTTTTATTAAATCTTTACTAGTTTTGAATATATATATATATATATATATATATATATATATATTTGTAACAAAACTTATCTTAATCCTATTTTAAAGATGGTTATGAACCACATATTAATTTTATTTTATAAATTATAACGCGATTATAAATAAAAATATCTCTTATTTTAATATATAAGATTTTGGAATAATGTTTTTATTGTTTGGCCAAAAAGAAGACTTTTGAACTATAATTTAAACTCTTAAATATTTAATTTTATTATGTGTGGCTATGCAAATTTTCAGAGTTAATTTTGGTATAAAACATCACAATACAAATATTTAGTTTTATATACTAAAGCGAAAAAAGCTTTTGTTTTAATTATATTACAAATTTTAGGATAAAAATCAATATATGGTTTGCAACTATCTTTAATACTAAATTTAATATTGATTTTTTTACAAACTATTAAATAAAAAATTTAAAATAAATATGTTCAAATTAATATGAATAACTATTGTATTAATATGTTCGATTATCACCAATCAATATAATTCATTTTGACGAGAAAAAGCTATAATATTAATATTATAAATCGAAAATGTTCCTTTTCAACAGACTTAACTATATAGCTCAATTTACAACTATTGAAAAAGTAATTTAATTCTTATGTAGTCACTTTTTTTTTTCAAATTTTATGTTTGTATTTTGTTTCTATCATAATGATGTCTTTGGATTTATTTCTTCAATTCTTTGAATAAAAATTACTTTTAATATATCAAACCGGAAAAATAATTAATCGGCCTTTTTAGGAACACGGTGTTTTAAAATTAAAAATTAAAAAAATTAATAGAAAAATTATAAAAAATAAAAATTTAATAAAAATATATCGGATACAAATTCGGTTTTCAGTTAGATTCGGATTTAGATTTTGGTTTTCAAGATATATAGATTTGTGACTTATTTTTGATATTTTTTTGGGTTTGGTTCATCTAATTCGATATTTTCGTTCTTTTTATTTAAGACTTATTCGAGTATTTTTATTTTTCGTATATGATTCGGTTCGGTATATATTTAGAGTTAGAGTATTTTTATATAAAAACAAAAAATTAAAAAAAAAATATAATAGAAAAACTCTAAAAATTTGAAATTTGGTTCTTGATTTGGTTTCGGTTCGGGTTCAAATTTGGTTTATACATAGATTTAGGACCCATTTAGGTATTTTGTGAGGTTCGATTACTCTAATTTGGATCGATTACGGTTCGAGTTTCATGCCTCTAAAACAATATTTCGAAAACAATATTCTAAAATATCAACACATATCCAAAAACCTAAAAAAAATATGGTTTAAAAAACTAATTAAAACAATTTAATCCCGCATTATAGCGCGGATATAATTACCATTTCAATTACATGTATAAAATGAAAAGCAATGGCATTTTACTTTTAAATTTTTCTGCTTCTTTTTAATTTCTAACTAGATTATAATAACCTAAAAAGGAGAATTTTGAACCCCAACTAAGAATTGGTGAATCCAAATCAACTGATGAACAACATGACATTCATAATGGACATGTAAATAAAAAAAAACTAATACCTTAAGTAGTAAATGTGAAACTCAAAAACAATGCTTTAGAAACGAGTAAAATATATCAGAATATTCACGTTAAATTATTAAGAAGGCTAACATTAATCACTTTCGATTGTGAATAGTTGATAAATGAGTTTTTATAATGAAGACAACTTTAGGCAATTTCAAATAAGCGATCAATTACTGATCTGAATTGATTTCTGTTTTTTTTTGTCAACTACCCTACTGATTTTTAAATCGTGCTCCTACTAATGTAGTCAAAATGTTCGATTCTTGGTATCGAATTTGTAAAATGACTACACCACTAAATCATTTGTCATCGACAATTGATTTCTGTTTAGGCGACGAGTTATACATGCGAACATGTTACTAACAAAGTTTTAAATACCGAAACTATTTTTTGACGTACAAAATTTGTCCTAAAAGACGTAATTTTCGAGTGCTCACAATCAAGTTTGTGGATATCTACAAATATAAACATTATACAATGGATAGTTGGAGTGTGGTCGGGAAATAATAAGTGGAACCACTTTAAACACGTAGATGTTGGAAGAAAGTTAGTCACGCTTTCATTATAATTATAATTTCACATCATTCTAAGTCAGCTCACACACAATCCTTCTTGTTCTTTTAAACCTATAGCTCTACCAAAATCATATATGTATATTCTTTTAACATCAATTATATATATTTATTTAAACTATTAATCATAATATATAAAAATAAAGTTATAGTATATGTGTCTAATCGCAAGTGGCATTTAGCCTAATTGCACGTGGTAAGTTCACAAGAGGTATGCGCACTTGCATATCCTGAGATCGAGTCCCTCCGTTTGCATTTGCGAAAACTTGGCTAATGGGCCGGCCATTTGTGGCCCAATGTTGGAAAAAAAATATATTTGTCTAATCTAGAATTAGCTAAGACAACTCGACGGCAAGCTATTCATTAGGCAGGCCACTTTTGAAGACACGAGTTAAAGTGGTTGCCCTTTTTGGTTTATCTCCTACCTCAAATCTCTCGGCCACTGATTTTGTTTTATTTCCACCATGTGTATTTCGGATAGTTTGGTTTAGTGGATACTATAAATTTTACACTATGTTGTGAGGATTTTGTTTTTTATCGCTCTAGTTTTCAATCACGTCAATATGCTATGAAATTTGACTATTTAGTGCTTCAAATCACGTTAATAGTGCTTCAAGTCACGTTAATAATGCTTCAAATCATACTTCAAATTATATATTTGAAAAAAATTATTTTCTAGCGGTATTTCATTTCTTATTTCAAATATTTTTAAAGAAAAATTCTTTAAATTTGAATATCTCTATTTGTTTCTTCATTTTTAGAATATGATTTATTCTTTGAAAATTATTCTTTAATTTCTAATATACTATTACTTTATACTTAAATCCAAATACATATATTATAAATTAAATTATTTATTTATTAAAAATAGTTGTATTGTTAGAAGTTATTAAATAATTATTATATAATTAAATTATTAAATAAAAGTTTGAGTTTGTTAATATTATAATTGACTATTTCTTTAAAATTAATATAAGTGGGTTATATATATGTATATGTATATATATTTATTTATTGATATATATATATATATATGTGTAGAAAGTAGAGGGATACCTTAGAAATATTGGAATGAAAAATGAAGCAGAATATTAAAACAAACTTCTTATTCATTTTTAGATAACTCTATTTATGAAAAAAAAATGAAATCAACCATTAGAAATAGATCTAAAAAAACTATGTGAAAACTCTTGAAATATCATACACAAATGCAAATCGAGAGAGGTTCTGACCCCAAACTTTCCATGTCTTAGTCAGACACTCGACATGTTGCCCACCCAATATATATTGTCAACAATTGAATGGAGAATATTAAACTCTCAAACTTTTCAAACAACAAACATTTTATGTACAAATAAATCGAACTCAAATACATAATACTAAATGTCTAAACATTTGACTTTTATATTATATCCATGTTATAACTAGAGATTTGATTGTATTGATTGTTTAAATAATCCATGTTCATTTAAATTATTAGATCTATGTTGATATTTTAAAATATTGTTTTTGAAATGTTGTTTTAGAGGTCCGAAATCCGAACTGAAATCAATCTGAATTAGAGGACTCGAACTCTACAAAATATTCAAATGAGTCATAAATCTATATACCCGAAAAATTAAATCTGAATCATATCAAAAACCAACTTTTAACTTTTTTAGAAATTTTCTATTAACTATTCTTTAATTTAAATAATTATATAAAAATACTTGAACTCAAAGTCGATTTATACCAGACCGAACCATATACAAAATTAAAAATAGCCGAATAAATCTTAATTCAAAAGAATTAAAATACCGAATTAGAAAAACCGTACCTGGCAAATACCAGAAAGAATCCTACATCTATGTATCCGGAAAACTTAATCCAAAATTGAACTGAAACCGAACAAGAACAAAAATTATAGCCGATAAATTTTATTAATTTTAAATTTTAATGACTTTTTCTTGAATATTTATTAGTTTTATTTTTATATAAAAGTTTATAACGAAAACTATCTTAAACTTATATTTAAAGATTCTTACAAAACTATATGATAAATTTATTCTAAAATTTATAACATAGTTAAAATGGAAATGTCTTCCGGTTTAATATATAAAATTTTAAAGAGTGTGGTGATAAGACCATCCATATGTATGTCTTTCAAGTTCTTTCACATAAACCACATGCCTAGTAGATGCAGTACTGCAACCAGCTTTTCTATTACATACTATCAAAACATCATACATGTGAATTAAGTGGACGAAATTATGTCGTACTTATTGGATTTTCAACTCCCAGATAATATAGTTAACGGATTACCTAAGTTCTAGAAATTATAGATCGTGTGTTTTGTCTTCCAACACAAAATATTGCAAACTAACCTACCAAATATCGCTAATATAACCTCCTATATGAAATATCACTACTCTTTCAAGCAGTTGGTGCGGTAATGTTCATCATCAATCTGAGAACATATACTGCGCCATTTCTTCTGTTTTTTTAATCATATGATCATATGTGTCTTCATGAACATACATACAAACACACAAAAGGTTGAATGTGACGTGGAGATTTGGCATAATTTCGAGAAATTCAGTATGCAAAAACATGAGGATCATGTTTGATATTGATGATGAATGAGAATGAGTATGAGTATGATTATGATGGTGATGGTTATGATGATGAGTAGGCACGGTTATATTTCAACTAAAGAACTTGAAAGTCGACAAAAGAAAATAAAAACGAATTTATTATGAAGAGGCAAAAGAGATGTAAGAAAAGAGTGGAGTCTCCAACAAAGATATGATTCTCTTTTGAGTGGATTAACTTCACGCTTAATTAAGTGTGCATATCCATACCACACTCATGGGTCCCATTCTAATTCTTCTGTTTCCTCTGGTTTAGTTCTAATTCTTCGAGTATCTACCATCTTGTGTTACATGATTCTTTGTAGTATTTTTCAATTATTTGGATTATTTTCTTGCTAACGACGATGATATTGTAGCTCTTAGTTCCATTAATCGTTTTGGATTTGAACGTATAGTTATATGTATGTATTGTATAGAAAAGTAATCAGAATAACTACTTATTTGAGATACATGTTTTTTTACTAGAATTTGATTTTACGTAGTTGTATTATCTGATATAATAAAAATATAAAAATTGAATTATTGATGAAATTTACTTAATTTGATATAATGTTGTCTTGCCTCATTTTGCAAATGGCATTTATTCTAGTGGCAGACGGTATGTCCACTTAAGCCAGCGTATTTGCTAAGTGGAATTTAGCTATTGGACCGCTGGCCTAATATAATATGTCATTGACCAAAAAAATACTAATAAAAAAAGCTCCAATTCTTCCCACGATCAAAATGTTATTTTATTAAAGATTCAGATATATTCAATTCTTCTATAGAATACATAGATCAATTGTCTTTTTTATCAACAACTGGATCGATAAGATCTGTTTAAATTATATTTTGTAAAATTACACTAATTCTTTGAAATTGTGAGAAGAACTATAGATATAAATATTTAATTACTTAAACTTATACATGTTCTTAATTATTTAGTTCTTTAGACACAAATTAGTTTGATCTTTCATAAGTGATTTAAAAAGATACATATAGAATAAGAAACTCAATTCTTGTGTAATGTCAAATAAGATATATAGCGTTGAGAGGGGAAGAGACAAGTGTACACATATCTAACTTTGGATCCCACCATAATATTAGCAGTGGCATAATGGTAATAAAAGAGACTGCGCGTGTTGATTCATGATGTGTACTTCATATTTGCACAATCCTTTAGAGTCCACTTGGTATCGTGTTTTGTTGCACTCCCTCACTATTCTCTTCCCTCTAACCATATTATATATAACTTTATCGTTTCTTATTAACCAAATGGAAATAAACTGTTAGATCGATAAAATATAATCTATAAAAAAACTTCTAACAATCAAAAATCGGTGGTTCAATGGTATAATTACTTTACAAATTTTTAAGGCACCAGAGATCAAACCACCTATCTGCAGTAGTAGGAGCGTGATTTAAAAGCTAATAAGTTAGTTGACAAAAAAAAACTTCCAACAAATGTATATGATTATTAAATAAACACGATTATGGAGTCAAATTCGAATAGAAAACGCAATAGGTGTGACACTCTTAATTAAAATATTTTCTCTTATAAGAGCTTTATCACATTTTTATTTTATTTTGTTAAAAAAGTTTTTGTCTTTTGGTTATTTAGGTGCTTTTTCATTTGTTTTAATGGTAACTAAGAGCATGTAGTATTTCATATTGAGTATCTTAACAATGAAATATTATTGTTTTACTATAATACAAAAATAGACCAATATTAAATTGACAAGTGGATAAGATACTCTCTTGTTAGAGTATCTTAAGTATTTTATTTAAGATACTTAAATCCTTTTTTCACTTCTTATTTTATTAATTTTGATTTTTTATTGTTAAGATACCAACTTAAAATACTAGCAATCAATGATTTAATTTTCGTCAAGACCAATCATCACGTTATGTTTTGTAATGTAACGTGCCTTACATCTTTTAAGATTTTGGTTCTCTTTATCTTCCACCAAAATTTTGTATATGAAGTAGGAAATGTTAAATACATAAAAAGAATGTTTGATACAATTATCATGTCATTTTTAATGACGTGCATGTTCTTTTAGTAATAACAATTAGCGATCCAGATTATACAAGCAAATATAAATATAGTTATGCAAAGAATACATATTGTCAAAAAACCTAAGAAGATGTAAAATGGTTTCATGTGTTATTATTATGGGCTAATGGTTAACATCATTTAGATTAAATAC
>JAKUCM010002112.1:0-24314 GCA_023374145.1 Lepidium sativum
AAATGATCGATAATAACGGATCTATTGTAGCATGTTAACGAAAAGACTCGCTAAATTATATTTTGAATGTTTGAGATTAATTCGCCGCATTTTAAAGTTTAGGTTTCTTTTATATTATTTTTGAAACATATGTTTTTATCATATTTTTTTCGTTTAATTACATAGGTTAGAAAAAGTATTAATTAAAAATTAAGCAAGTTTATTTTTATTGCTCTTTTTCTTGAAGATGAAAAAAGTCTCAATATAGTTAGAGATAAACACAAAACACGTACACTCATACGTAAATTGCATTTTACGTTATGTTTCTTCTCCTTTTTCGATGTTTTGGGATATTCCCAATGTAAATACTTGCTTTTTCAGTATCATACTCGTGTATTTGTGAGCAAAAATAACAATAAGATCACAAAATAGTTATTCTAGGATTAGTTCTGAATTTTTGTGGATCGAGTATGTCCCGGTCGTAATTATGTTCAATTTCTTTTTAAAAAATTGTTCTTTATGTCTTTTGTCCTTTGAAAAATAAAACTTATTATGAATGGAATTTTAGCAATATAATCATTATAGGATTTCTAGCGATTGACATTAATTAATTTAGAGATTAACACTTAATAAAGTGTTTTTATGACAAGAAATCAGATTATTTTTTTTCTATACATATTTTATTAACAATGAGATCGACAAAAATCAATTTATAATCACCAGATTGAAAACAAATTAGCAATTTATGTAATATTTTCGAAGTTAGTATTACTAGGTCCGAATAATTAAAAAGATAGATTTCCATAAATGTTACATCATATTTTTATTTATTTTGTTGAAATTTAAAATTTATTGATCAACCATAAAAAAGTTTCATAAATAAGATCCAAAGGATGCTAAATAAATGGAAAAAAAAACCCAGAAAAGAATAAAGAATCAATTCAATGAACAAACCATTTTGTAAGACCTTCAAATCTGTGGGGAAAAGAGTAGGGGAAAGAGCTGATTCTATTTGTTATTACCCCATCAATAAGCTTTCAGGTAGAATTAGCATCTTTATGCCCACGCCCATGAATTCGAGAATTCCTCTCATGCAAAATGTAATAGATCGAAACCAGAAAAATGAGAAAAATCAAAATAGAGTCCGTCTGATCTCTACCAGCAAAGAGAGAAGACAAGGTGTCCGACCAATCAGGGGTAATAGTAGCACCAAGAAGAGAACCACAAAGATCAAACCAAAGCAGCTTTAGTACGATTAGGTAAGTCCCCATAATGCATCTTTCATAAGGCGAAGAGCAGGCTTCAAATGTTTTAATTTCCTTTGAAACAAATGTAAAGAAAAGCGAGAGTGATAGAGAGAAGCAGAGGAGTTACAAGATTGCTCAACAGTAGGAAGAAATTGGTCATGTTCAATCAAAAAATTGAAGAACTGAAAAGGTTTTCTATTATTACCAACCTCTGAGTGAAGAGATACCAAAACCCGGACATGATCAGAAATAGCTCTTGTTTCAAAGATAGCAGAAGAACGAGGAAAGGAATTCAACCAAGCCTCATTAACAAGGGCAGGATCAAGTTTCTTACCAATAGGGTCACCATCCCTTTTATTCCACCATGAAAACTTTGGACCAGAAAAAGCAAGATCAGTGAGACCAAGACTTGAAACCCAGTTCTTAAACTGAAGCATACCCTGCTGATCAACATTGTAATCATTAGAGCGGGAGTGTTCAAAAGATGGAAGAATTTCATCGTAATCACCAAGAAAGATCCAGGGGAGAGAATGACGAGACAACATCAGACAATTCTGACCAAACAATACGCCTGTCAGCCTCAAAATTAGAACCATAGAGCGCAGTAACAATAAATGTATCCCCTGAAGAAACCACTTGAACCCCACAAGTAATATGATAAGCAGACATGGCCAAAGGGGATACACAGACCGCATCAGAGCAACAAAGCCAAATACTGCCCAATCTGTGATAAGCATAATTTGCAATAGTTTCCCAACGAGGTAGACAAGAACGAAGAATAGGGAGAAAATTGTCTTGAGAACAACATGTTTGTGCGGTTGATTAAACCTACCCAAATTCCAAGCAAAAAACTGACATCATTGCTTCCGAATTAAAGCTTTCTTAGAAGGAGGTTGGCACGACATCAATTCTTTAGAGAGTTCAGAATGAAGATTAGACATATTTGATTTACCAACTTTCTGCCTTTGACGAGCAATTTCTGCGGCAAAGAAGTTGCAGGACCAAGTTCAAGAATATCTCCTTCTTTAGGTAGGGTTTCAAGAATCTAAAACTTATAAGAAGAAAACTGACCATTTGAAACATTAGGGAATGGTTTAGAAACTGATTTAATATCAACAGAAAGATGAGTAGAAGTACGACCTGATTCTTGAGTACTGAGAGGAGATGAAGAATTCGGGATCGAGACAGCTCCAGTAACAACAACCAACCTTGTAAAATCAAGAATTGAAGAGCTGAAACCAGAAACTTGACAAGAAACATCATTAGATGGTGAAACATCTTGAAAATGATTAGAGCTAGACTTGATATGGCTGGCACAACCTGATTTTTTGATGATGGTTGGATAAGGGTTAATGGAAGAAGGAACATCTGAGAGAATAGAATCAACCTCCCCAACAATATTAGAACTACACTTAGATAAGTGTTGACCCCATTTGAAGCAAGAGTTGCAGCGAGGAGGAAGCCAAGGAAATGAGAGATGAATTGACAAGCTGGAAAGGAGCCTTCAGCCAGGTTAATTAACCGTGGAAGAGGCCTCTCCAGATTCACTTCAACTAAGACCCGAGCAACATCAAAACGAAGACAGTTCACTGTCGAGGGATGAAGCGTAATCGGTTTACCAATACGACTTGAGAAAAACTAAGACCCTTAAAAGAGAAAAGATGATTTGGAACATCTTTAAAGTCAACCCATAGTGGAACAGAATGAAGCTCAGGAGCTTGGTTCGCAGTAGATGGAGACCATTCAACAACTATCACATTCTTATCACCAACATGTTAGAAACGACAGCGCAAAACTCGGTCACGAACTTGTTTATCACCAATCCGAAAAACAACAGCCAAGGAGCGAACAAAATTAGCATCAATTTTGAAGTCCTTGGGAGTTTGCCAAATTTTATTCACAATAACATACATAGAACCAATATGTTTACCTCGCCAATGATATGATCCACCACAAAATTACTCCAAAGAGGCTTCAAGTCAGCAAGAAGATCAGGAGGCAAAGCAGCAAACAAATACCATCTAAATTAGCAGATAAAACCCCAAAGTATGTCATTGAAGAGTTTAAAGACTTTGCAATATCAGTCCATAAAATGTGGACCGTCTTCTTATTCTTCGTGGGCTGAAGTGGGCCGAGTCGTGAGCCAAGGTCCATGATCCATAAGGTAGTGGATCAACATCAGGCTTCTCTTATGGGCCGGCTTTATGACACCTGAATCACCTAATGGGCCACGGTTTTATGGGCCATTTTTTACTAGTCTTCTCAGTCTTTTACCTGAAAAAGAAAGGTTCCTTTTGGGTCAAGGTTGAGCAAAGATGGAAGTTGTCAGAGGAAGGTTGGTATGATGATATGTTGTTTTGGTCTTTATAACCGAGAAGAGAGATCACAATAGGAGTGTGAGGATTTACCTTGAGTAGAAGAGAGACATAAGAGAGAGTGTGTGAGCTTGGATCTTGGTGTGTTTCTTGATCTTGTAACTCAAGTGTCGTATTTGTTCTTGTGGTTATAGTGAAGCCATATCTGTGAGTGTCTACTCACCAAGATGTACCAAGGAATCATCTTCCTTGGGAACTCGTAAACCGACTTGTCTTTTAGATCTACATTCACATCACCTACACAAAACATTTCACTCAATCATATTAGCAAAACCGAAGACATTAAAGCAAGTTAAGTTACACAACAAGTGGTATCAGAGCCATAAGTTGATTTATGTCAACAAAGGAAGCTAGTATCAAAAGTGAGAACGATGAGTACATGGAACCTACCCATGGGCGCTTTGATGTTGAGAAGTTTGATGGAGAAGGTGATTTATCCTCTGGAAATTCAAGATCTTGGCGCAACTGGAAATTCTGGGACTTGATGATCCGCTTCTACCTGTTTATTTAGAAGAGGAAGCGAGCTTAGATCCAAAGGGTATGGAGTATGACAAAAAGACTGCAGAAGATAAACTTGAGAAGCCAAAAGAAGATCCAAGATGGAAAGCAAAGGATAAGAGAGCAAAAAATCTTATTTGTTCTAGCCTGGCTGATGCTGTTCTGAGGTCAGTGAAAAGAGAGAGATCTGCGTATGATACATGGATGGCTTTGGAGGCAGAATATCAGGTGAAAACGCTTCCACACAGCTTCAACCTGAAACAAAGATTTTATACTTTCAAAATGGATGCTGGTAAGAATCTAGATAAGAATCTTGACACTTTTAATAAACTGATATCTGACCTGGCAAGCGTACATGTTGATATGAGTGATGAAGACAAGGTGGCTATTCTGATGAATAGTCTACCAAAGCAGTTTGATACTCTTGTTCACACATTAAAGTAAAGCAGTGGAAGAGAAACATTCACAGTTAAAGATATTGTGAGCTTAGCCTACTCCATAGAGATGGAGTTAAAAGAGACAGGATTGTATAAGCTGCAGTCGTGGGCAGAAGGTTTGGTGTTTCAGAGTAGAGGCAGAAGTGAAAAGGTGTCAACTTCAAAAGGAAAACAGGAGGAAAGGAGCATGTCTAAATCCAGAGCAAAGGGTAAACAATATTTGTTTTGCGGATCAGAGGATGACTTCAAAAGGGATTGTCCAAAAAGAAAGTATCATGGGAATGATAGCAAATCAGGAAAAGCAGAAGCTAGTGTTGTTAATGCAATCCAGAAGGAACCATTAATGCTTATGGCATCAAATAGCGAGGTCGGAGATGAATGGATTATAGATTATGGGTGTTCATATCATGTGACATTCAGGAAAGATCTCATGTTTGATGTAGAGGAAATTGATGGAGGTAAAATCTTAATGGGAAATGACACGAGCTGTGATGTAACTGCTATAGGGAAAGTGAAATTTCAGAATTATGATGGGTCAATTGTAATCCTGTCTCAAGTGAGATTTTCTGAAATGGCTATAAAGAATTTGATATCTTTGGGAAAATTGGAGATGCTAGGATGCTGGTACAAATCAAAGGATTTTAAGCTACAAGTGTTTAAAGATGAACGAGTGGTTCTGACAGCTAGTTACATAGACACTCTGTATTTCCTTAATGGAAAACCTGAGAAGGCTGAAGCTAATATGATGTTGGTAGCAGAAAACATGACGGATTTGTGGCATAGCAGATTGAGACACATGCGTGCTGCTAACATGAAACTATTAAAGGAAAAGGGGCTGATAAAACATAGTGAAATCATAGACTTCAAGAAATGTGAGCCATGTATTCTAGGGAAGTCACACAAAATGCCGTTCAGGAAAGGGATTCATGTTTCTGAAGGACCTTTGGAATATGTTCATTCTGATCTATGGGGATCACCAAATGTAACACCAAGTTTGGCAATATGTCAGTATTATATATTATTTGTTGATGATTTCACTAGAAAGGTTTGGGTGTACTTCGTGAAGACTAAAGATGAGGCTTATGGGAAGTTTGTTGATTGGAAAACTTTGACTGAGAATCAAAATGGAAGAAGGCTGAAAGTTTTGAGAACAGATAATGGATTAGAATACTACAATAAGTTTTCCGATGATTTATGTGCTCAAGAAGGGGTTAAAAGGCACAGAACATGTTCATACAGTCCACAGCAGAATGAGATAGCTGAGAGGTTGAATAAGACCATTTTGGAAAAGGTCGGAAGCCTATTGACAGAGACTGGACTATCAGAATCATTATGGGCTGAAGCTGCATCTAGAGTTGTATATATATTAAATAGAACTCCTTCAAAACCTATTAACTTTCAAATACCAGAACAGTTGTGGAAAAGAAGGGAACTAGATTTATCTCACACGAGAATATTCGTGTGTTTGTCATATTTTCATGTTGATCAAGGCAAGCTGAAACCTAGAGCTAAGAAAGGAATCTTCATGGGGTAATTACAGGGTGTTAAAGGTTATAGAATATGGAGTTTAGAACACAAGAGATGTATTGTGAGCAGAGACGTAATCTTCAATGAAGATGTGGTTTACAAAGACTTTGGCAAAGTTTCAGTTGATTTTGAAAGAAAAAGGGAAGCCAACCAGAACAAGAGAGTTTCTTTTGTGCTACCTACAAATTCAAGTTAAACTGAAAGCTCAAATGATGTTGATCATGGTACAGATCAAGGGGGAGTTCTTCATTATCCAAATGAAGAAACTAAAGATATAAATACAGAAGAGCAGAATTGGTGGAGTCTGGTTATGATGATTATTTGTTGGCTAGAGACTGAAGTAGAAAAGAAATCAGACGTCCTAGTAGGTTCATTGAAAACAATGTGGCATACTATGCACAAAATGCTGCAGATGACATAAATTTTGATGAACCTAAGACCTACATAGAGGTTGTGAATGGAAAAGATTGTGATCTATGGGTGGCTGCTATGAAAGTGGAGATAGATTCTTGTAATAAGAATCAAACTTGGTCAGATATTCCTATTACAAGTGACCAAAGAACCATAGGATGCAAGTGGATCTACAAAGTAAAACCGGGAATTCCAGGGGTTGAAAAACAGAGATTCAAGGCTAGATTGGTTGCTAAGGGGTTCACATAGATTGAAGGTGTAGATCATCATGAAGTGTTTTCTCATGTGGTGAAGCACACTACTATAAGGTTAATGCTTTCAATTGTGGTGAATTATGATATGGAATTGGAGCAGATGGATGTAAAAACAGTATTTTTACATGGAAGCCTAAATGAGAGGATCTATATGCAACAACCTGAAGGTTTTGAGAAGAAGGGAAGCACATGTTTATTACATAAATCATTATTTGGTTTAAAGCAAACTTCTAGACAGTGGAATTTGAGATTCAATGAGTATATTCAATCTCAGGGTTATAACAGAAGTGATTTTGACAATTACGTGTATTTCAGAGAGTTCAAGAGGGGTTGTTATGTTTATTTGCTTCTCTATGTCGATGATATGTTATTAATATCAAGTGACATGGGAGAAATCATTAAGCTTAAGGGATTATTAAGCAAAGAGTTTGAGATGAAGGATTTGGGAAGTGCAAGGAGGATACTGGGAATGGATATTTCAAGAGACAGTGAATGGAATTCTAAGATTATCTCAGAAGGTTTATATTGAAAAGATTTTAAACACATTCAACAAGTTAGAGAATAAAGCAGTTCATACTCCTATGCGTTCTCATTTCAAGTTATCTAGTGCTAAGATTTGTGAGAAGCAGATGCAAAATGTACCTTACGCCAGTGCAGTGGGAAGTATGATGTATGCGATGGTGGGATCGCTTGCGAACCCGGCATATGTTGTGGGTTTGGTCAGTCGCTTCATGGGTAATCCTGACACAGAATATTGGAGTTCGGTTAGATGGATATTGAGATATTTGAAACATGTAAAAGATCTAAGCCTAACTTTCCAGAAGAATAAAACAGAAAATATTGTGGGATTCTGTGAAAGTGATTATGCATCTGACCTTGACAGAAGAAGATCCATAACGAGATTCGTTTTTCAGGTGGGAGGAAACACCGTTAGCTGGAGATCTGGGCTGCAGACTCGAGTGGCCATGTCAACAACAGAAGCTAAATATATGTCATTAGTAGAAGCCACAAAGGAAGATGTATGGTGAAAAGGAATTACCTGCAAAATTGGACTCGGAGATCTGGATGCAGAGATCTTCTGTGACTCTCAAAGCGCCATATTTCTCGTAAAGAACAACGTATATCATGAAAGAACAAAACATATGGCTGTCAAAATGAGTTTCTTAAGATATTTGGTTGAAGAAGAAATAAATAACAGTGAAAAAGATCGGTACCTTGGAGAATCCGGCGGATATACTGACAAAGTCGGTTCCGGTGAAGAAGTTTGAGGCATCACTAGATCGTTTGGGCTTGCTCAGCAATCCGCCTTGTTAGAAGATGAAGAGTCTTCTGGAAGTCTCTTCGGCGTTCATGCATGTCGAAGAGGAATTCAGAGGAGACGGTTAGTATCTCTCCTGGGTTTTATTTTATAAGAAAAATGAAATGAAAGGAAGAAACAGAGACAGTGGTGGAAGAACATAATCTGTGGTGGCCGGAGTTCATGCATGTCGAAGATGAGGGAATCAAAATCAGTTTGGGGTTCCTCTGGTTCTTCTGCGGTTTTGTATGAAGAATGAAGAGCAGAAATGATGGGGTTTTGTTTTGTCTCTGACTTTTGGGTTTCACGGCGGAAGAAGAATCGAGAGAGTTTCTCTCTGATTTTTCGAAGAAGTGAATGAAAAATGGTGTTTTGGTTTGGTCATTTAGGGTTATGGAGTTGAAGTTGAAAAGTTCTCTTGGAACTCGGAGACGCAACGGAGAAGTCGAGGAGATGTCTCGATTACCGCGAAATAATGAAAAAGACGAGGTGGAGTATGTGGACCATCTTCTTATTCTTCGTGGGCTGAAGTGGGCCGAGCCGTGAGCCAAGGTCCATGATCCATAGGGTAGTGGATCAACATTAGGCTTCTTTTATGGGTCGGCTTTATGACACCTGAATCACCTAATGGGCCACGGTTTTATGGGCCAGTTTTGAGTAGTCTTCTCAGTCTTTTACTTGAAAAAGAAAAGTTCCTTTTGGGTCAAGGTTGAGCAAAGATGGAAGTTGTCAGAGGAAAGCTGGTATGATGATATGTTGTTTTGGTCTTTATAACCGAGAAGAGAGATCTCAAGAGGAGTGTGAGGATTTACCTTGAGTAGAAGAGAGACATAAGAGAGAGTGTGTGAGATTGGATCTTGGTGTGTTTCTTGATCTTGTAACTCAAGTATTGTATTTGTTCTTGTGGTTATAGTGAAGCCATATCCGTGAGTGTCTACTCACCAAAATGTACCAAGAAATCATCTTCCTTGGGAACTCGTAAACCGACTTGTCTTTTAGATCTACATTCACATCACCTACACAAAACATTCACTCAATCATATTAGCAAAACCGAAGACATTGAAGCAAGTTGAGTTACACAACATAAAAGTTTCGGGGAAACAGAAGCCACATTATTAGGGCAAAATTGGAGCAACAAGGGACTCAAAAGAAGAAGTATTAATTTCCGAAGAAGGAGGCGGATCTAGAAACAAGGAGGACCAAACCACCGGAGCAACATCCACTGTGGGAATTGGTCGAGAAAACTGAGAAATTTGATCAACAGCCACAGAGGGAATTGGTCCAGAAGTCTGAGAAAATGGAGCAACAACTGGCATAAGAGATGGAGAAAAAGTACTTGAAACCAAAACCGGTGTAAGAGACACCAAAAAAAACCGGAGAGAGAAGCCTGAGACATCTCCGCAGAAGAAACCACCAAGATCGAAGACGCAGAGGGCGACAAGCCCCTTCTCAAAGTGCCGGAGATCAAAAAGAGAAAAAGATCAAAGGTTGTTACAATCGCCGCAAAATTGCCTTAGAGAAAAACCAAGTTATATCGATTTTCTTGGATCCCAAATCTTCAATGTTGCATCGTATTGACTTAGTGACTACTGTACTTTTTTATTACAACAGATTTCGTCAACAAGATGTTTTGTCTTCCAGGATCACTGCTTAGGTTATGTTATAATAATTAAGTTCGACGAAATATTTTTGTACGATAGTATTGTAAGCTCGTTTCAAATGAACTCGCACTGATTGATAGACTCTGAAATTTCAGTCAATTAATCTATTTTTTATTATCTAGTTGATTGGCTCACTTAGGGCGGGGTTCTTAGGGAGGGGTTTTTAGGAGAAAAAATATATATATATTTTAAAATGCGGAGCCAATCACGGGCTGCCACGTGGCGGCCGACTCTTAATTAAGAGCCTGTGAGGCATGGGTTCGTCACGTGACAGCCCGTGATTGGCTCCTTGTTTTAAAATTTTTTTTTTTTTTTTTCTGTGAACCCCATAGGGTTCACCAATGCAGATCTCATATTGTAATTCGCATTTTCGGGGAACTTTTACGCACGTCCCAATGCTTATGCATGGCAAGTTCCCAGTAGAAACACATGGCTTCTGGTTAAATAAATATAGATTAGATTTGACATTCTCTTGGGCTTTGTATCCTAGATCTCTTATTTAAACACTAATTAATCTTCATCATCCTTGTATAACATTATTTCAAGCTAATCAAGAGAAGAACTTAGGAGATGACCAATATCACTTCAAGCTTTCTGTGTTTGTCTGCCTCTTCTTTGGATATTCTCTTCATGGTCAGTAGTCATACCTTGCATTATGAGAACGAGTGACCGACAATAGAACTTTCTAATTTACATTTTAATTCTGTCTTCTTCTTCTTTTTTTTGATAATTTGGGTGAAGTATATAGATGCATGCATGTATGGTTTATATATTTTCTATAACAAAATGCACTTATTATATACATATTTATGTCCTGGCTTTTTTTTTTCATTCAGGCAATAAGGATGAAGAGTCAAGTGTTGACGTCGTTTCAAACACAAAGGTATATATGCTCCCAAAAGATATTACTTTTATGTTTCTTGAGTAAGTATTAGTGACTAGTACTTATGAAACATGTTCCGCATTACGTAAAAGTGCGAATGTCGCATAGTGTTTGCATTAATCAGTTTGAGGTTGGACATACATTAATAACTTGAAAGATTGATGATAAGAATTTAAAGCAGGTTATGAAGCATGTTGATGCAATGAAGAAGGTGCAAGCACGAGGAAGAAGTGGAGAAGACTTTAGTAAGGAAACTACAAAGATGACGATGAAGAAGACAACAAAGAAAGGGACAACTGTTGAGGAAGAGGATGATCTCGTTGCCTTCACTGCTGATTATTGGAAACCAAGGCACCATCCTCCCAAGAACAACTGACCCACAAGAAATACCATATTTATTTAGTTATATAGACTCAACAAAAATGCTTCACATAATCTATATCAATATAAGATATTAAAATACATAATATGTATGACCAAGTTTTGTAATTGTGAGCTTTGTGTTTGTAACATCCATCGTTCTAATTATATATAAAACCATGGTATGTATAACCAAGTTATGTTAGCTAAATCTTATAGTTTTATTATAGGTCGATATTGTAGTAGAAGTTACACTTTACCATGTTAACAATTCATATCTACTACTCATTTCATTTCATTTTACTTGTTTTATGTAAATTAAAAAGTTTTGTTGAAAAAAGTAATTTAAAATGACAACTAATATGAAATAGAAGGAGTAGTTTAGAAAAAGAAAGAAAAAAAACATCCTTCTTTGAAGTTATGTGCTAATCTTAAAATAAAGCATTGGTACAAAAGAATGTACACTCTTAAATGAGCAAGAACAACTAACTTCCAAGATGTTACAGTTAAGAGACTTTGCAATATCTGCTACAAAAACGGAAGAAGCTTTTAAGTTACAAATATCTTATGTAAAATCACCTGTCTTGGTATGCAGATGAATGGGCTCAGACTCGTAGTCCCTCACAAGAAGCTGAAGTAACCCTTTTGTCAATTCCATCACATACTCGTAACTACCACACATGTTATAATTGGGGTAGTTGTCACTAGCTGGACCACTTTGAATCCCCGGTCTGTTTTAAGCCAAGCTGAGGAACCACAAGAACCTGACGTAGACAAATACAGTCTTAAGACAGAAGCAGCAAAACAACCAAGACACTTCCGTTTTGGGAAAGGGGAAGCTAAAAACTTGACAAAAGTTGGACGACATAGTAAGTACTCTGTTCCAAATTTCCAATTTAACCAGAAAAGCCTCAACAAAGTTCAAATTATTCGGTAATAGATGGACAACAGTGCAGAATTAAGGATATTATCTATAATTGCACAATGAAAATGGTTAAGAAACATCACTTACTGCGATTCTTCAAAAAAGCTAATGTGATACAATTGATGCCCGATGATACCATCGAGTAGGTTACATTAATCTGTCAACTAGATCACGTAAAACCATTAAAGCATCAGATATCAGCTAAGCAACTTGTTTAGTTTCTTTTTACAGTAACAGAATACTGATAACGTTTACCTTATGTAACTGTTTCTCTACTAAAAGTGTGCCTTCTGCAATTAGCAGATAAGATGGGACAACATACGAAGCTTTGCGAAACTGATCAGGCAACAAACCCCATTTGATTGTCCAGGCAAACAATTCATCTGATGACTTGATCATCACTTTGAAAATGTCTAAGTCGGGCGAGATACCCCGAGATAACATTAGACAGACGAACAATTTAGTCGTGCTTGGTGAACGTCTCCTACACAAACGATTGATCACCGCACTATAATCCCTGAGAGAAACATTGAATCCTCTGTCCAGCAACTCATGAAAGAGCTTCACTGCTTTTTCAGGGTCACCCTTTACACAATGTGCCTTGATCAGTGTGGTATAAGCAAACTTGGACAATCTAACATCACGCTCCTGGAGTGCATAAAGAAACCTGTCAGCTTCCCTAATGTAACCGTATAAACAAAGACCATCGATTAGGATATTATAAGTAGCAGGTGTAGGATCAAGATTTCGAGATTTCATTATTTCGAATAACTTAAATGCTCTGTGGAAATGTTTAGTTCTGCACAGATACTGAATAATTGTATTGTAAGTGATCTGATCTGGAGTTATTATTCCTTCAGAATCCATGTCCCTAAGTATCTGGTAGCATTTTTCGGGTTTCTGACCTCTGCAAAGTCCTTTTATAATGACTGAGTATGTGACACTGGTAGCCGGGATTCCTTTTGTTTTCATTTCGGAGCATAATTCATCTATGCTTCTTGTATTTCCACAGTTAGCATATGCATCCATCAGAGTTGTATAACTCACAGCAGTAGGAACCAATCCATAAGACTTGATAACATCCAAGGTTTTTCTTGCCTCAGCTATATTCCCGGATTTGCAATACCCATAGATCAAAGCATTAAAAGTTGCAACGCTAGGACTTATCCCACTCATAATCACTACATTGAATAATTTTAAAGCCTCCTTGACATAACCAGACTTAGCATACCCATCAATTACGATGTTAAACAGAATAATATCCAGTGTATTTCCACTTGAAATCAGAGAATCTAGAAGCAATCTTGCCTTAAGTAACATCCCTTGCTGACATAAACCAAGCAATATAGCACCCATAGTCCTAGAATTCGGAAGAATTCTTCTGGAACACATCTCGTCGTAAAGCCAAACAGCCATATCAAATTCTCCTAACTTGCAGAGGCCATGAATCACAATAGAATATGCCACAAGGTCAGGTCTCAGACCATTGGCTTTCATTTCATAGAATAATGATAAAGCTTCACCTATTCGTCCTGTTTTACATAAGCCACTGAGCATTACACTGCAGGGAATGATGCTGTTTAACTCAAATCCCCTCGACAACATATCCTTCAGCAACATTAAACCCTTGTCAATGTTTCCTAACTGACAATGCCCACATAGTAATATGGTGTATGTAATTACATCAGGACTCAAACCTTTATCCAACATTTCTTGAATGACCTCCCCAACCCAACTGATCCTACCAAGAAGATGAAAACCTTTGGCAATAATATTATATGTCACAGAATCAGGTTCCACTCCGTGCTTATTCATGTCACTAGCCAATTCTAAAGCTTCTGATATTGAACCAGCTCGACATAGCCCGTCGATGAGTATATTGTGACTATATATGCTAGGAACCAGTCCACACTTCAAAATTGTGCAGAAAAATGACTTTGCCATATCTACAAAACCCAATTTACAGTAACTTGACATTATACTATTGAAAGAAACTACAGAAGGACCAATACTCATCCATTCTGAAGTTCGGAGGAACAAAACTGCGTCTTCTAGCTTTTGCTGCCTACACAAGCCATCTACAATTGTTGAGTATGTGTACTCATTCTTAGCATTGATTGCATTGTACACATCCCAGATCTTATCTGTTTCTCTACAATTATACAAAATGGAGTTGTAGGAATGTGTCGACACATTCAAGTTCATTTCCTTCATCTTTTCCAAGATATAGAGGGAATCATCCACCATTCTAGATTTCGATGAAAGAAACAACAACATATCCCAAACCACTCCCGTAGATTCCCAGTTTCTGAAGCTATTACATAGAAGCTCACAAAGCAAAGGAGCTGAACCAGAGCCTAAAAAAAACCATGGAAAAAAAGGTTGATGCTATAAATTATTTTCAGGAAATTAAAAGGAAGTTAATATTCCAATCCAACAAAATCAGACTCAAAGTACCCTACACAAGAAATAATATAGAAACCTAACATACTCTAAACTCTAAAGTTCCTTCCTTTCAGATATACCTCAAAGCTTTCAGCAAAATTGAGTCAGATCACGATTGCTTTTCTAATCATTTCGAATCAAAATGAAGACAAAAGAAAAGCAATAGACTTGCCTTCATCTTGGAGCAGTTGTTCAAGGAATACTTGAAGCTCTTTGAAACGTCTCTGACCAGCAAAAATATGTGAAACTATCAATGTGGAAAAACTCGAATGTCTAAAGCCATATAAATCTTTCAGCTCTTTGAAAAACCACACCGAAAGATCTGAGCTTTCAGACATCAATTCACTCATGATTTCTTCCACATGAACCTGTCTCAACTCCGAAACTAAACCTCGAAAGTGGTGCCCATGAAGAAACTCATGGAATCCTATCTTCCTCATCCCAGATAGAATTTCCTGATAAAAGTCTCTGTAATCAGAAGTGAAACTGGTTGTGGGTAATGTCTCATCGTCGAGTTTTGCGACGGAGAAGGAGGATTTAGTGAACAAGAGAGAAGAGAAAGGAGAGAGAATACGAGAGGCTTTGCTTGAATTGAATGAAATCCATCTACAGATCATGGAATTAGGGAATTACAGTTTGTTGGTTGGGGAACTTCGTGAGATGCCTTGTCTTCATAAAAACTTAAGCGAGTTTGGAGAAAAGAATTGAGAACTGGAGGTCGTCGGAGAGAAAAATTTGGTTTTCCCGGCAAGTTAGCAGGGATACAGAGATGACAACAGGGTTTTACGATTCTTGGGTTTATCAAACCTAATGCCGGTTTTTAAGTGACCCAATCAATTGTAATTTCCGGTTCTATTTTTTTTGTGGACTAGTCTAGTAATTTTTTTATCCTTCTCTCAATATTTTAAATAAAAGATTCAAAAAATTTGTAATGTAAATAATATCATTTGTCTACCTGCTTTCGGCTTGAATGTCAATTCACATAAATTAGATTGTTAACAAAAAAATATTAACAATAATATATCAAAAAAAAAGTTTGATAATTGTTTTAAGGGTGATTTGCTAGATTAATATTAAAGTATGAGCTTATTATTTAAATAGAGCAAATATTTGAAAATTACTATAATAGTTTTTTTAATTTTATAAAACTATTTCGTAATTTTTTAATAAGTAAATAAAAAATGTATTTACAAAAATGTCATTAATGAAATTTGTCACGTAAGCGATCAGCTCTACTAAACTAACGGAGTGCAACGTAATAGAGTTAATCAAACATTAGTAGAGTTAAAGTGTGGTTAGTAGAGTTGACATGAATTAAAAGTTGTGTATAGTAGAGTTAGAATTTATGCGTAGTATAGTTGATTTTCACGCTTTAATCAACTCTATTAAACTAACAGAGTGCAACGTAGTAGAGCTAACAAAACGTTTGTAGAGTTAAAGTGTGTTTAGTAGAGTTGACATGAATTAAAAATTGTGTATAGTAGAGTTAGAATTTATGCGTAGTAGAGTTGATTTTCGCGCTTTAATCAACTCTACTAAACTAACGGATGCAACGTAGTAGAGTTTAAGTGCGAGTAGTATAGTTGAATATGCGAAAAATATGTGCATGATAGAGTTCAAGTTTAACTCGTGGTAGAGTTAAAGAGTGTTTAATAGAGTTACTTACTAACCTTTGCAGTAGAGTTGATTGTGAAAACCTAGACCATGTCCGTTGTAGAGTTAAAATTACGAATTTACCTCCCAGTTATTAGCTCATCTGCCGCACACCAAACTGCTTCCTCCATAAGTGACGTCAGTAGAGCTTTCTTTAAGCTCCTTTGCTTCTTTCAAGGTCCTTTATTGTAGTGTTTATTGGCTTTTTCTGTTTAGATCTATGGATCAAATCATTTTGGTTTATGAGATTTGGAGTCTTAAAGAAATTTGTGGTTTTTTGGTGGACCAGTCATATGGGTGTTAGATCATAGGCATTGGTGAATATTTAAGGTTCGATGAATTTCTGGAGATGGTTTATGCCGATTTCGGTTTGCATCAACAATGTCATGAGGTAAAATTAAGTTATATGCCAAATGTAGTAATTCATTCACTACCACAAGATACTCCTCCTATCTTTGTAAGTAACGAAAAAAATTGCAAGTGTTTGTGCAACAATTTTGTAAAAAAGCAATGCGTCTACGTGTCGAGATTTCCACTAGATCTCGTATGTCAGCGAGTTTCCCTGAAAGAGGTAATAGTAAAGGTAATAGTGACGAGAAATTCCATTGTAAATGGGAGAACTATGATGCTACGTGTAATAGAGTTGACCCTTGGTCTTATAGAGTTGATCAGTTGTCTAGTAGAGATTACCCTTGTAGTAGAGTTGGTCAAAATTGTGGTGTAGTTGATCTGGTGTTTAATAAAGGTGGACCAAACAATGATCGTATGCTGGAAAAAGTGAAACACAAAACTGAACATGCTGAGGACGAAGATGCATATTTCAGATTCAACTATTGCGATGATATGGATGGCGCAAGCTGAGATGATGAAGATTATAAATTGTTTGTAGAAAATTGAAGGAGGAAGAAAATAAAAACCTCTCAGAGAAAGCAATGGGGTTAGATTTGAAGGCTGGGTATTTGGACATAGAAATGTGAGCACTAACATCGGTTGTTGGGAAACGATACTCATAAAAAAAAGAACTCGTGACGAGGCTAAAGATTCTTTCTGTCTTACAAAACTTTGACGTCGATGTTGTGGCTTCATCGAAGACAGTGTTGGATGTGAAATGTTGGGTACCAAACTGTTAGTGGAGAGTGCGAGTTTCACCTGTTGACAACGGTGGTTGTTTCTTTGTCTGGAAGTATAGGGGTGAACATAATTGTTCTGTTACAGAGAGATCAGGTCGTGCACGAGAAGCATCTACTGAAGTCTTAGGACGGTTATACGTGGAATTCGTAGGTGGAATTTGGCCATCTATTTTTCCTCGACACGTTGCTGATTCAATGAACAAGCGATTCAGTCTAAAGGTACAAACCTCATATAACGTAATTCGACATGGTGGAGTTAATCTTATTGTAGTATAGTTAATGTGGAAATAATAGAGTTAATCTTTCTTGTAGTAGAGTTAAATGTCGGTACGGTGGAGTTAATTTTTACGTAGTAGAGTTAATGTGGAAATAGTAGAGTTAATATTCCTTGTAGTGGAGTTAATGTAGTCACAGTTGAGTTAAACTAGTCTGTTGTAGAGTTAAATGTCCTCGTAGTGGAGTTAAGGTGGAAATAGTAGAGATAATCTTTCTTGTAGTAGAGTTAATGTTGTCAATTAAACTTGTATAGTAAAGTTAGATGTCTATATGGTATGGTGGAGTTATGTTTTACGTGGTAGAGTTAATGTGGAAATAGTAGAGTTAAATGTCCTTGTAGTGGAGTTAAACGCCCTTCATAGTATAGTTAATGTCGTCGTAACTACAATTTATGCAGCTGAAGTACTTGAAAGCACTATGTACTTGATGTTACTCATATTTTTTCTGTTTTGAGCTCATTATTACAGTTATATCTTGGAAATTTGTCTACGTTTTATTGAGATTTCAGGTAAAAAATGTTCGGAGTTGAAGTCATGTTTGAAGGTGGAACATTGGAGGGGTTTGAAGCATTTTTTCGGTGTTCTCCACGAAAGGAAGGACAATCGATCTACCAATGATCGATCGATCATTGATCTCGAAGGATGATGTGCACGATCTGAAGAACGACCTAGTCTCTGAAAGATCGACACATTATCCAGGAGATCGATCGAGCACCCATTGCTCGATCGATCCTAGCCTTTCAGAAACCTAATTTTGCGATTTTGTACTCCTGTTTTGGGCCATATAAATACTCTTTTTCTATTCTTTTTAGGAAGTCGTCTTTTATCTTCTAAGAAAATTTTTTTACAGTTTTTGAGAGTTTGTAAGCTAGGAAGAAGATCTCTTCAGACCTGAGAAGAATTTCTGAATCCTCTTTATTATTTCTTTATGCAATCTCAATTTCAGTTCATCATGATTTGCTTTATTCATCTTTCTATGTCTGAGTAGATCTTAAATCGATTAGGGATTCTAGGGTTTTAGAATTCACTGTTGGGGAACAAATAGGATTGATTAGTAGACAATTCTTCTAATACTCGAATCTAATGCATAGATTAGCTTGATCACTTAGTCAATGATTTTAGGTTGTTAACCTTCCAAAAGATTGTTAAGAGCCAAAACTAGATTAGAAGAGCAATTCCTTTACTACAAACGGGAGTTGATGCTAGGTTGGATTGTGGGTAATTGAAACCAACGAGAGTTAGGAACTTTATGTTATCGATAGAGGGGTAGATTCAACGAGAGTTGGCTTGCCTTCATTCATGTTCAAGCCGAGAATAAGATTAGACTAGTTTCTGAATAGTTTCCCCGACATGAATTCTAACTCCCAAAAGAATACCCGATATCCGATTGCTTTAATTATTTGATTACATTCACATCTAAGTTTTTAGAATTCACTTCTCTTATTTGATTGATATAGCTTGCAACTCGATTGAAATCGATAGTGTAACTTGTTTCTCCGTGGATTCGATCCCTAAATACTATTTTGTTTGTTGTGCACTTGCAGTAGGATATAGGGTTAAAACTCGTTGTATCAAGTTTTTGGCGCCGTTGTCGGGGAACCAATAGTTGCCTTTTGATTTTCTGTTCACAGTTTTCGAGTCTACATCGTTACTTACGTGTTTTCTTTTGTTTGTTTTTGTTCTTTTCCAAGTGTATGAACAGAAGTCAAGTGTCAGAACACCTATTCAATTTAGATAATCAGGAGCTTGCGAGCGTTGAGAGAGAAAACCGAAGAGCCAGAAATATGAATCCTCCAAATCAAGCGCAGGATCCGCAGGACATGGCCACAATGGTACAACAGTTTCAAAGAGAGTTGGCTGAGATTAGGAGAGTACGGGATCATTATGAGGAATCATTATGAGATCAAACCTTAGCTCATTGGGTTAGTCAAGCAGTATGTCTTCACAGTACTTCCAGGGGAGAATCCTATGGACCACATAGAGAAATTCGAGGAAACATGCAGGACAACTAGCTCCAATGGTGTACCTGCTGATAATGTGAA
Source organism: Lepidium sativum (assembly GCA_023374145.1). NCBI lineage: Eukaryota > Viridiplantae > Streptophyta > Magnoliopsida > Brassicales > Brassicaceae > Lepidium > Lepidium sativum. The sequence goes on from JAKUCM010002112.1 coordinate 19,401, forward strand.
GTGTAAGCTCTTCCATCACTCACTCTCAGATAGAGCTTCCAGGTGGTTGCGTTCACTGCCTCCAGGATCACTCACCACATGGGCTCAGGTTCGAGCATCCTTTTGTCGACCAAGTCTACACAAAGTCCAAGACTGCAGCTCTCAGGAGCAAGATTTCATCGTTTCAGCAACGATTTGGGGAATCTTTGAGTGAAGCGTGGGAACATTTCAAGGAGTATCAGCGAGACTGTCCACACCATGGGTACTCAGATGAACAGCTCCTCGACACCTTCTACAGCGGGATCGAGTGGGAGTACAAAAAATCTCTGAATGCTGCCAGCAATGGGGATTTCAATACCAACACTAGAGACGAGGCCTTCACTCTTATCGACAACCTAGCTGCAAGTTCTGTTAGTCATTATCCGGAGTATGATCGGGGTAGGAAGGTCAACAGTATGGAAAGTCATAGGATCGATGACATTGCTAAGAAGTTGGATATGCTGATCCGAACGAATCAGAGTAGTCATCGGAGTGTGAATCAAGTTGAGGACGGTAGAGAAGTAGCTCAGGTTCAAGATACTGCAGCTGGTTATGAAAACCAGAGGGAGGTGGACTATGTTAACTGGCAGAACAAGGATAAGAACTAGAATTACCTCTCCTACACGAATGTTGAGAATCCTCAAGACGTCACTTTCCCAGCACCCACATTGCCTCAAGGGTAACCTTTTCAGGGAAAGCCATTCGTTTAGAACTCAAGGCAAAGGTGGAACAACCAGAGACCGTTTGCTCAGAACGCAGGAGGGAGAAATTGGCAAAGACAGTACAAGCCATATGTGCCGCCGCCAATGCAGTAACAACCTCCAGCGGCACCTTCAGGGACGTCGAACAAAGAAATCAAAGCCCTGATTCAGCAGCTCGCCGTCGAGCAGCAGAAAACCACCAGGGAGCTCAATGCTAAGATGGATAGCATCTATAGTGACCTGAATGGGAAGTTTGAGTCAGTCTCTATGCACCTCAAGAAGCTGGACACACAAGTCGCTCAGACTGCGGAAGATATCAGGCACCCCCAAGGAGCTTTACCTAGGAAACTTGAGAAAAATCCTAGAGAATCTTGCAATGTGGTAAAATCCGAAGCAGCGATTTCGTTTGAGAGCAAGCAGGATCCTCAAGCTCTATACCTTAAAGAGCTTGAGAAGGTAGAAGATTAGGGATTATTTACGATACCGTGTAGTGTTGGACCGCTGGTTTTCAGTGACGCGCTATGCGAATTTGGAGCTAGCATTAACGTCATCTCCTTGGAGACCATAGAAAAACTTGGTATCAAGCTGATGGAGGAACATCACTACTGTATTTCGTTTGGAGATGCATCTTCGAAGGTCTGTATGGGGAGACTTGTTGACTTCAATCTCCTGGTCGGGAATTGCAAGATCCCTGCAAACTTCACGGTTGTAAAAATGGCAAGAGAAGGAGGTGTTCATATCGTGTTGTGAAGTCTATTCCTCAACACCGCGGGCGCCAAGTTGGATTTTCTGAGTCAGAGAGTCATTTTGCAGAACGTTGATCAGAATGTCTCATACCCCATTCGAGCTTCTTCGAATCGTTTCTGTGGTATGATTCAAGATGGTGAGGAAGATAGTGACTGTGACGAGCAGTATGAGTTGTTTCGTGAACACGAGAGGGACTCGGCTGAACATCATGACACTTGTATCCTTTATCGTCTTGACAAATTCTGCAATTACGATGTTAATGGTCTTGTCATAAAGATTTTTGCGGGTAGTCCTGGTATTGATGCTGGTGGAACCTACACCATCAAGGAAATAGGCCGCGATGGAACTGTTGAATTGTTGGATGCATCAGGAAGAATGATACACACGAAAGATGAACAACTGAAAAGATTCATCATTGAGGAGATAAGTGTACAAGGAGTGAGCAAACCTCACTCGAGCAGCTCCGCAATTTGAATGGCGTCCGAGTCAAGCTAATGACTGTAAAAGAGCGCAGAGTGGGAGGCAATCCACTTTTAGGTAATTTTTTTTTCGTTTTTCCTTTTCGTTTGAGTTAGCTTTTGTCTTGGGTGTTTTTAAAGTAGGAAGTTCTCGGAGGCACAGATCGATCGATCTTCCTATGATCGACCGATCAAGGGACATATAGTAGGATGCGCACGATCGACAGCACGACTACGTGCAAGTCATCGTCCGATCAGGGGTTGCGCACGATCCGTTGCCCGACTTGATGAGTATTGCTCGACTGGATGAGCAAAGACCAACCAATCAAGCAAAAATAGCTCACGATCCATGCACACTCGGTCATGCGATGGATCGCTCGAGCAAAGAAGCCATATGATCCAGGGCACGACGTGAAGAAAAAAGGATCGATCGAGTAAAATAAGTAGATTTGCGCATGATCTACTGCCCGACTGAGCAGGTAAGGATCGATCAGGCAATGCTCGCAAGAGAATCGATCAATCGAAAAACTTGGGGATTGATTGATCCCTGACCGAGGTTCGTCTTCTTAAACGCGCAGAACAAGTATTTTTCGCGACACCCTATTTGCGAAAATTCTAAAAAATCAATTTCTCTCTCATTTTTCACCCAATTTCGACGATTCAAAAGCCTAATCTACTTCAAATCTCATCCTGGATATGATTTTGTGGTTTATAACTCTGATCTACAAAGCTACGCACTCTAAATTTGAAATTTTGATCTGAATTGGAGGATAAATTGGGTAAAAGGGGAACTTGTTTTCTTGGGTGATTTTCATCGATTAATCTATTCATATGCCTCATACTTACATAGATTCGACCCCCTCTTGCTGTGTTGATTGTTAAAATTCGATTAGAGATTACTCGTTAGGTTGAAGGAGAAGTTTTAGGGAAATTTCAAAATTCTTAGGCTTGATTTTGATTTAATGTGGTTTGATTGATGCATTGTTGGATGTTGATATTGTTTATTTGAATGAGAATCCGAACCACTGATCTTTCTTTGTAGATGGTTGGCACATCCACTTCTAACGCCCAAAAACCTACACAGAAGGTCATAGCATCTTCACAATTGCAGCGCGGTCAGTCGTGACGACAGTACGACGATCCTCACAGACAAGGTTAACTGGGTGACTGTCTTCCATGGTCGAGACCAGAACAGACGTACTTCATCGATAATGTGGCTAATAGGAATGCCCCCGCTCTTGTCAGGAACTCCCCGACATACAAGGAAAGGACAGAGGGAGAAGGTTGGAAGAGCTTTCACAAAAGCTTCTATGATCAACTCGTGACAAATATGTTGATCCCAACCAAGTTCCTTTCCCGCGAGGCGCTGGATAGGATGGGCATCCTAGGAGATGTTGTTCAGCTGTTGGACAACCTCGGTCTGAACAAATTCTGTTTCAAAGCCTACCCACTGTATCCAGAGATAGTGAGACAGTTCTTCGCGACATGTGATCAGCATGCGTGCGCAGACCCCCACAGTCCGGTCTATGCGCAGTACCTAACATATCGGTATAGAGGAGCCCTCTACACTATCATAATTCAAGAGATGTGCCAGAGTTACGGGTTTGACGAGTATGCAGTTGGGCAGAAACCGTCAAAGAACTCACCACCAAAAAACGAGTTGTGGTACGTATTGTCAGGTGATGGGTATCAGGATAAAGCCTCAAAGCTCACACATATCAGGAACTCGACCATTCGGATAGTGGCCAAGCATACTGGGTCGACGATTCTGGTGAAAGAGGAATCTGACGAACCCGGCCATTCGGATAGTGACCATCTCTCCTATGGTCCCGAATCTGTACAACAATCCTAATCTCACTGAGGGACCACCTTCGAACATCAACTGGGGCTACCTCTTTGCGATTAACCTGATCAGGCGTAGATACAGAGGTGATCCGAGGAAGGGAGTTGTTGAGCCAATCGGTAGTCTCCTGACACCGATCTTCATGTACCATGGGTTGGACCTCGAGCAGACAGAGGTTATTCAGAGGATTGAGTTAATAGATACATCTGCCCTAGCATGATTTGGGTACCTTCTGGAGAGAAAGCAGTGGACGTTTTTCGACGATACACCCCAGATGATGTACGTCACCCTCCCAGCTCCCCACCTTACCTCAGTACGCTGTAAAGAGAACGTGGAGTTCAGACCTGACTTGTCGCATCCCTAGATCTGCGGTAAGCTCAAGGAGAAGGAGGCTGCACCACGAGCTCGATCTCGGAGAGCTGGAGCTTCCACCTCCACTCAGTTTGTACCTCCAGCAATCCGCCGCTTCATCTTCTGGCTTTCTGCTTCCCGAGTTTCCTAAGGAGGAACTCGGATTGCCTCACTACTCGCCGGACTTCACGGATCGACAGTTCAGAGAGTGGCAGGTAAAGAACAAGAGGAGGAAGAGGTCGATTCAGCGGACCATCTGGAACACACTGAGGAGGATCCGAGCCGCCTTTTGTATGAGCGCACCTGACGCCGATCGTGGCATACATGCTGCCGCACCTACCGCACTGACCCACCGACCGGATGTTGTTGGACATCGGTTTGATGATGACGAGGATGATCAGACAGTGGATCACAGTCTTACTCGCCGCGGCAGAGCACTAGGCGCCCGCTACAGCGAGAGTCATGAGTAGCTTTTTTTTAGCTATTCCATACTTCTTTTGCATTCTATTTTTATTGCATTTAAGACTATTTATTTTGTTCATTTTTATTTCTTATGTGTGTTTATATGTCTTCCCTTTGGTTTATTTTTACACAGGGACGATGTAAAGTAAGTATGGGGAGACCACTTTGGACTAAACGCATTTCTCTGTTTTGTTTCTTTTCATTCTAGGATTTTCAGACTATTTCCTCTTTTATTTCTGTATTTTTGAGCTTTTGAGACTGACATCCGATAATTAGATTTTCTATTTCCTTAGCATTATCCTGAACTTAGTATCACTTGTTTTGCATTTGTCAG